>JAHLJT010002630.1:22342863-22371020 GCA_031308135.1 Acheta domesticus
GGTTCTAGTCGAAGCGTTGAGATTTTGAAAAAGATTCTTCAAAATTTTGAGGTACGTTATGTTGAAATGCCCCCCGGGATTTTCAAAATTTTCTCAAAAAACGGCTCCAAATTTTTACTTTCTCGCTACTGCGGTAGAGACAAAGTTATGTAATGCTGCGGGGAAAAAACGGCGAATTTTCAGTAGAAAACTGTTATTATAAGGTCCTGGTAACGAAAAAGTGGATGAATCCAGTTGGTAAATTTAGAGAAAAAAATCCTCTAACACGCGATATAGAGAGAATCCATGTTTTGTGGGTCATTGATACTGCAAAATCGATTAACCTCAAAATGACTGTCCGTCTATGTCTGTTAACAACGCTAGCGGCTAAACCATTTCTATCTGCATTTGTTTGCCAACGCTATCAGTATCGTATTGTATATTAACTTTTAATTATTTTACTTTCTCGCATACTGTTTACGCAGAATATTTTATGGCTAAAAAACTCATCGTATATGTTCGTTTATACACAGAATACCTTTTACAATGAATTCCATGCCAGAAATATATTTTCATTTAACCATTTGGACTACAAAACCTATTGCTTGAAACTATTGAATTTTTTGCACCAAATGTTCTACGATTTCAAATGAGTTTACAAAACATGACAACTGAGGTGTGCTAATTCGGAGAGAAATCATAAATAGTACTGCATACTTACGAGTATTTATTAAAGGCGACAAAGTACATGTTGTTTTTAACTATCACTAGTTTCTTGGTGACATTTGAATCGAGTAAGATTTGCACTAGGTTCTGAGTATTTTCAGCGGTTTACGAAATTTCTTAGCGGCATTGTTTTCCTCCCTTTGTTTTTGTTTTTGATACCTTTATCACTTTTCTTGTCCTCGGTAGTGATGGCTCCTGTTTGAACCGTCTTCTAGAGCGATAGTATCTAAATTTTGACTAGTTTCATGTGAGTTATTTATTCATCAGATATGGTACATCACTTTGATAAACGCCAATTCAACAAGTAAGCATAAGTAACAACCTAAAATATTTCTCCAACTTGATTCTTCAGAGTGAATTGGGGTTCCGCAAGGTTCAATTTCACAGTACCTACAAATATAGTTGAATCCTTCTCTCAACGTCATTCTTAGCAGACAGGACCCCTGTCTAGATATGACATGTCCTTACATGGCCTTCATTTTATGGGAGGACACTCACATTCAATCCAATATGCGTTTACATTGTGGTTTGAAATACTTTACTGGTTCATGCATTTCCTTAATAGCACTTATCTGTCCCTGCTTCTTCCTTTATTTTTTTACGTCCTCAGTTAGGAAGTGCTTCTGCCACACAGCCTCTTAGGGCGTGGGATCGGGCAAACGCGGGTGTGACCGTTTTATCAGTCATTGGGGCCCCTTGGGCCTTCGTTAATTTTTGGGGTCCCCTATCTTCTACTTTCACCGATCTCTTCGTCCCCCCCCCCCCAATTCGATGCTGAAATATAAAGGATAGTCCTATCAATTCACATTGTATTTTGGTTTCTTTTAATATTTTGAAAGCATTTTCTTAGTGTTTTCATTTTAACATTATTCAAACAAAAATTTAAACATATATTTATAATTACTTGAAAAATACTAGATTTTGTATTGAATTGTACAACTTAAAATTGAAACGCATCAACCAGCAACCTTGCATATTGTATATATTATCCAATGATGCGTGGACACATCACCCTGTTAGGCCAATTTTTGCGTATAGTTTAATCACACATCACATTTTTATGCGTTTTTTATTTTATTTTTTGAAAAAAATGTATTATTTTTTAAGAACTGGGGCGGGGGGGGGGACTTTGAACGTTGGAGCCCTGGGCCCAGACCCTTCGGGCCTGACTCTGGCGAAGGGGCGTGGCAACGGTGTCGGAGAAGGAGACGTGGAGCGCCGCGTCACAGCAGCGTCGTCCGCTAGGAAGCTGTGGGTTCACGAATATACAATATTGCTCCCAAGGGGGGAGGGGGCTCATGGGGCTTTAGGACACCCAGATGGCAATGAAACGTGAATAATATTGTTTTTTACTAATTTTCTATGCCAACGAAAGTCATTTACTGTACAATTATTTACGCAAATATAATAACTATAAATTAACAAATAAAATACATTCTTTTGTCAGCAAAACTAAAAAGTTCTTATAAGAAACATAAGGCAGCTGGACACCTGTACCTGAAGCGCTCTTTCCCTCCCCGAGAAAAGTGAGTTCCTGTCCACACCACTTTGTCAGCAGAATCATTGAAAATAGAGCTCTCTATCCTGATATTAAACGTAGCAACCATACATTTTCTTATATAGAACACAAATATGATAATCTTGACGTGCACGCAAATATAAATAACCGAAAAGAATACCAACACCTGATCCACGAAAGTGAATTGACGGCGTTCCGCATGGTTCAGTTACGTACCTAATAATATATTTAGATTCTGCTGTTAAATGAGATCATTTCGCCTTTTATGTGCCGTGGGATTTTTTTTATCGCATTGTATGCGATAGAAATGCGAGTTACACTAGCTTGAAATCCAAATTGGCCTCTACTTGTTTGAAGCACTTTCACCGGTTCATGAACGTTCACAGAGCACAGACAGTGTTTCTATCCCCGCCTTTCTGCCCGCGCGTGCGAGGGCGCTTGAGCACAATACTTATGTTAGCAGAAATCATGGAAATATGGCTCTCCTCTCCAGATCTTAAATGAAGTAAACGGAAATGTGTATTGTTAGTGCACAAATTTCGATGATCCTCACGTGCAGGCAAATATAAATAATCGGAAAGAATACCAATACCTGATCCACGAAGGTGAATTGATGCGGTTTCGCATGGTTCAGTACATACCTATTTTTTTTACTCTGGTGTTTAGAATGAGCTTATTCTTTCTGAGTAGTAGGGTCTGTACTGCCCTATTGTGTGTCATGAGGCTTGTTTTTTATCGAATGAGTTACAGTCGTTTGAAATTCAAGATGGTTTCTACTGTTGTTCGAAGCACTTTGACAGATTCATGATAGTTCACAGAAGCACCGTCTGCGTTTCTGAGTTTCTTTCTTTCCTTATCGCCAGTAATAGGGCTCCTTCTGCACGGCCTCGCAGGGCGGCGGGGCGCGCGCGAGTGTACGCAAATATTAATAGTTGAAAATATACCAACAGTCTTTTCCTCAAAATGAAATGATGGCATTTCCGCATGGTTCAGTTACATACCTAATAGTATATTTAGATTCTGCTATTAAATTAGCTTATTGCGATAGAAACGCGAGTTCCGCTCGCTTGAAATCGAAAATGGCCTCTACTGTTCGAAGCATTTTCACAGGTTCACGCATTTCCACAGTAGCCCAGTCTGTTTCTCGCTTCTCGTGTCGTCAGTAGTAAGGCTCTTAAGTACGGCGTTCCGCATGGTTTAGTTATGTGCCTATTTTTTTTACTTTGCTGTTAAATGAGCTTATTCTTTATCAGTAGGAGGGCCTGTACTGCGTATTGTGTGTCGTGAGGTTGTGTTTTATCGTTCGAGGTTGTTTTTATTGTTTTATCGCTTGAAATCCAAAATGGTTTCTACTGTTGTTCGAAAGCACTTTCACAGATTCATGATAGTTCACAGTATCACAGTGTGTTTCTCGCTTCTCGGTGTCGTCAGTAGTAAGGATCCTGCTGCACGGCCTCGTAGGGCGGCGGGGCGCGCGACGGCGCGGTCGTGGGCGTGCGCGGGCGCGTGAGGGCGCGGCGCACGGCGTCGGAGAAGGCGACGTCGAGCGGCGTGGCGGCCCTGGTGTCGCGCGCGGCGGGCGCGGCGCCGGCCGCCAGCAGCGCCGCCACGCACGCCGCGTGGCCCGAGCGCGCCGCCAGGTGCAGCGGCGTGGCCCCGCTGCGCGCGCGCCGCGTTGGCGCTCGCACCCGCGCCGCAGCAGCTCCGCGCAGCACTCCACGCGCCCCTGCGCGCACACACACACACATGCAGTACAATTATTGTAAAGGCCGCTCCACAATAGCCCGTGAACGGGAACGACAACGCGAACGGGAACGGCATCGCGAACGGGAACGGCAACGCGAACGGGAACGGAAATGTGAACGGGAACAGCAACGCGAACGGGAACGGCAACGCGAACGGGAACGGCAACGCGAATGGGAACGGCAACGCGAACTGGTACGGCAAAGTGAACGGAAACGTCAACGCGAACGGGAACGTAAAAGAAAGGCGGACATCTCAGGCAGGCGTTCACAACACGACGGGAACGCGAAGCTTGACGCGAACGGGAAAGATGGTCAACAACCGCGTCACTACACTGCGATTTTTCTAACTTTGCCCCTCAAGGCCCGTCATCACGACGGAATATCTCACGGTATTTCGGAACGTTCTCAGTCGTGCCGCTAGGCATCGCGTGAAATTGCGACAGTATCAAGCAGTGTTTGCGATCATGTGACTTCTAGCGGTATGACAGAGAAAGATGCGAAATGCCGTGTGATATCCCATCGTGTCCGTAGGGACTTGAGGGGCAGAGTTAGAGAAATCGCACTATAAAATGACACATGTTACGGAATGAATGAACAGTAGAGCCTCATTAACCCGGATCAACTGACTAATTAATTATTGATTTCGGATGCGTCAACTGCCCGATCATTGGTCAAAGTCACCTTAAGTCAAAGATTACTCCCGTAAGTGTAATTCATGCTTTCATCTCGGGAGATGCCGGTGATCTCCCTGCTGATTGGAGGGATCCGGTGCCTACCTACCCGTCGGTATGCGGGGGTTTTCTACAACAAGGTATCTCCCACCAGCGGGACACCGCTCCAGCCAGGACGAGCTCTAAGCTCCCGTCAGTCAGGTAATTTAGGGCTTGTGAGTGTGTGTGTGTGTGTGTGTGTGTGTAGGTATGGAATGTGAGTAGGACAAGGAATGAGAAGGAAAGTTCACGCGCGATACATGACCCGTTTATTAGGTACTGCTCCGGCATTCGCCGGAGATTAATCGGAGAAACCACGGAAAACTAGCGATCAGACCAGCCTGACGCTAGTATTCTTCTTTAGACAGCCGCCTTTGCCGGTGGCCCTGCGGAACGCCACAGCGCGCGGCACCGCGTGACAAAGTACGTTTTATGGAATGAACGTATAATAGAGACTCGTTCCCCAGATCTGATTGATTGATCAGTAATTTCAGGCGCGTCAACTACTAACGCCATTAGCCTCGAAAGTATATTGTATGTTCTTTTTTATTTTGGGAGGGGGTGGTGATGGCTTTATTGATTGATTGGTGTTTCCGGGCGCGTCAACTACTTAGGTCATTAGTCCCGTGAGTGTAGTGCGTGTTTTTTCTCGGGAGGTGGCGATGATCTTTTCCCCACTGGATGGCGAGATCTGGCGCCGACCTACTGTCGACTAGCAGGGTTTTCCCATCAACTAGGTATCTCCCACCAGTAGGGCACCGCCCTAGCCGGGACAAGCTATAAGCTCCCGACGGGTCTTCTGGTGTGGTAGTGTAGTGCATGTTAGTGTGTGTGTGTCTAAGAGGAGAGTATAGGACAAGGAAGAGGAAGGAAAGATCGCGCGCGATCCGTGGCCCGTTTGTTAGGGTACTGTTCCGGCATTCGCCTAGTGTTGATCGAAGAAACCACGGAAAACTACCGATCAGAGCAGCCGGCCGCTAGAATTTACCTCCAGATAGCAACTGAATTCGACCTAGCTGACAAGTTAGTGTCGAAAATCCTGCCTAGGACCTCCCGGTCAGAGGGACTACAGTGACATCAGGTTGATGCTCTGAGCCATATCTCCCGGTCGCTGGAGGCAACCTTCCCGCTGGATGGTAACCTTCCCGTCGACTGACAGGGGTTTTCTCCAAGGTATATCCCACCAGTTGGACACAACCCTGCCGAGCTCTAAGTTTCCGGTATGTATGGTATACTGCGATTTTCGTAACTTGTCCCTGACAGAAATCAGCTGTTCACGGTTTCATCCAATCGGGAGCTTGAACGTCACCATAGTGACGTCACAGTCCCGAAGTATAAGCTCCTGATTGGATGGCAGCGAAACAGCTGATTCCTGTCAGGGACAAAGTTACGAAAATCGCAGTATAGTGTAGTGCAGTGCACGTGGGTGCAAGTTTTTTTTTGTTGTTGTTATCAACTTGGAACGATCGCGTCGAGCATGTGGTCTCACCCTGGCGGCGGCGGCGTGCAGCGCGGTGAGCTCGAGGCGGTCCTTGCCGTCGGGCGCGACGCCGGCGTCGAGCAGCGCCGTCAGCACGTCCACCCTGCCCCTCTGCGCGGCGCGCGCCAGGCCGCGGCGCCCGGCGTCGCCCCGCACGGCCCGCGGCGCCGCGCGCGCCACCGCCCACGCCGCCGCGCCGCCCGCCGCCTCCTCCAGCGCGGCGCGCACCTGCTCCTCGTCCGCCGCCGCCCCCGCCGCCAGCAGCGCGCGCGCCGCCTCCAGCGCCTCGGCCTCCGCCCCCTCGCCCGACGCCGCGCCCGGCCCCGCCGCGCCCGCCGCCAGCGCCAACGCGCTGCGGTCCGCGCGCCTGCGCACACACACACGCACGCTGCAATTCAACTGTCATCTTTGCACGTCGAAATAAAAAAGGGCAATTTAAAATGTCTCCGCTGCGGTCTGTGCGCCTGCGCACACACACACGCACGCTGCGGTGCACTTGTCGTCTTTGCACGTCGAAATAAAAAAAGGGCAATTTAAAATGTCTCCGCTGCGCCCGCCGCCAGCGCCAGCGCGCTGCGGTCCGCGCGCCTGCGCACACACACACGCACGCGCCTGCGGTGCACTTGGTTTGGGGAGTCCTTTGCACGTCGAAGTAATCGAGATAATGAAACATGTCCACAGTCATGAGTATTTGCTCGATGGGATCTGGTTTTCTCTGGTAGGTTTGAGTTGGGTCGGATTGGGACTGGTGTGGTCTGGTTAGTCTGGTTTGGTCTGGTCTGGCATCGTCGCCTCTGGTTTCGTCTACTTTGGTCTGTTTGGTCTGCTCTCGTTTGGTGTGGTTTGGCCTGGTCTCGTCTCGCCTGATCTCGTCTCGCCTGGTGTCATCTCATCTCGTCTGGTCTCATCTCGTCTCATTTCGTCTTGTTTCATTTCGTCTTGTTTCATATCGTCTGGTGTCATCTCGTCTGGTCTCATTTCGTCTGGTCTTATTTCGTCTGGTCTCATTTCGTCTGGCCTCATCTCGGCTGGTCTCATCTCGTCTGGTCTCATCTCGTCTCATTTCGTCTTGTTTCATATCGTCTGGTGTCATTTCGTTTGGTCTCATTTCGTCTGGTGTCATTTCGTCTGGTCTCATTTCGTCTGGTCTCATTTCGTCTGGTCTCACTTCGTCTGGTCTCATTTCGTCTGGTCTCATCTCGGCTGGTCTCATCTCGTCTGGTCTCATCTCGTCTCATTTCGTCTTGTTTCATATCGTCTGGTGTCATCTCGTCTGGTCTCATTTCGTCTGGTCTTATTTCGTCTGGTCTCATTTCGTCTGGTCTCATTTCGTCTGGTCTCATCTCGGCTGGTCTCATCTCGTCTGGTCTCATCTCGTCTCATTTCGTCTTGTTTCATATCGTCTGGTGTCATTTCGTTTGGTCTCATTTCGTCTGGTGTCATTTCGTCTGGTCTCATTTCGTCTGGTCTCACTTCGTCTGGTCTCATTTCGTCTGGTCTCATCTCGGCTGGTCTCATCTCGGCTAGTCTCATCTCGTCTGGTCTCATCTCGTCTAGTCTGGTCTCCTCTGGTCTGGTCTCGTCTGGTCTCGTCTGGTCTCGTCTGGTCTCGTCTCGTCTGGTCTCGTCTGGTCTGGTCTCGTCTCGTCTGGTCTCGTCTCGTCTGGTCTGGTCTCGTCTCTTCTCGTCTGGTCTCGTCTGTCTCGTCTGTCTCGTCTGGTCTCGTCTCGTCTGGTCTCGTCCCGTCTCGTCTGGTCTGGTCTCGTCTCGTCTGGTCTGGTCTGGTCTCGTCTGGTCTCATCTCCTCTGGTCTCATCAAGTCTCTGATCAGCCTGAAGATACAGTTGGACGGTGTGTGAGTGTGTTGGAGAGACGGGCAGGTGGTTTCGTCAGCCAGTCGCAAAGCACCCCCACGTACTTGCACTTGGTAGCAGAAGCACCTTCCTCCAGCAGCATGGTCACGAGGTGCCAGCGCCCGTTCCTGGCGGCGTGCACGAGCAGCGTCTCGCCGGCGGGGGTCGCAGGCGTCGGCGGGCACGCCGCTCCGCAGCAGCAGGCGCAGGGGCTCGGCGTGGCCCCGGGCCGCCGCGAGGAAAGCCGGCCCCAAGCCCTGGTCGTTGGCGGCGTCCGGCCGCGCACCGCGCTCCAGCAGCAGCGCCACCACCTCCGCGTGGCCGGCGCCCGCGGCCAGCGCCAGCGCCGTGCAGCCGTCCGCGTCCGTCCCGTCCACGCGCGCGCCCGCCCTCCAGCAGGCGCAGCGCCACCTAGGGGCAGGAGGCCTTTCATGAAGCAGCGCCACCTAGGGGCAGGAGGCCTTTTATGAAACAGCGCCACCTAGGGGCAGGAGGCCCGTCATGAAGCAGCGCACCTAGGGGTAGGCCTTTCATGAAGCAGCGCCACCTAGGGGCAGGAGGCCTTTCAAGAAGCAGCGGCACCTATGCGCAGGAGGCTTTGCATGAAGCAGCGCCACCCAGAGGCAGGAGGCCTTTCATGAAGCAGCGCCACCTAGGGGTAGGCCTTTCATGAAGCAGCGCCACCTAGGGGCAGGAGGCCTTTCATGAAGCAGCGCACCTATGCGCAGGAGGCTTTGCATGAAGCAGCGCCACCTAGGGGTAGGCCTTTCATGAAGCAGCGCCACCTAGGGGCAGGAGGCCTTTCATGAAACAGCGCCACCTACGGCAGGAGGCCTTTCATGAAGCAGCGCCACCTAGGGGCAGGAGGCCTTTCATGAAGCAGCGCACCTATGCGCAGGAGGCCTTGCATGAAGCAGCGCCACCTAGGCGCAGGAGGCCTTTCATGAAGCAGCGCCTCTTAGGGGCAGGCCTTCCATTAAGTGTTGCAACGAGGTCAGATGGAAAGATGGGGCCGAAGGATTTAGTCCGATTCTAAGAAAAAAACACGGCTTGTATTTATCATTCTGGACGATGATCGCGATAGCTTTGATCAGACGGACTCTCCTAGCGGGCAGGAGTAGATTTTGGGTACACCAGTCCGACGGAGGTCGGAGATAGTGCAATAGCGCTGGTTTTCAGAACACTGTCACCTGCGGAGAACACCCTGCGCAAAGGATTAAATCGAGGCCGAATAAGGTCGTTCCGACGATCCAGTCCGAGTACCAACCAGGAATTCAGGGCTTTGTTTTTCATCGTCGGCAACGCTTGCGCCAGCCTTAGCAAACGCCAGTCGTTAGCAAACTTCTAGATTCTTCGTCATGACAATGTGGTCAGAGTATGGAGGTAATATTTTTTCACTATCTGCACCGCGCGCCGCACACCTTCAGCACACGGACCGGGAGGAGGTGGCGCAGGGCATCATCGATGTCACGAGCGAGGCCCTCTGACCTCTCTCAGGCCCTAGGTTCGAGTCCCGTCAGTGGCAGGATTTTCGGCACTAGCTAGATAGCTACGTCGAATGCAACCGCTGTCTGGAGGAGAATTCTAGTCGACCGGCTGCTCTGATCGGTAGTTTTTCCGTGGTTTCTCCGATCAACACCAGGCGAATGCCGAGCAGTACCCTAACAAACGGGCCACGGATCGCGCGCAATCTTTCCTTCCTTTTCCTTATCCTATACTCTCCTCTATACACAGACACACACACACACACACACACACACTAACATGCACTACACTACCACACATGGAGGGAGACTGGTCGGGAGCTTACAGCTGGGGGCGGTGCCCCGCTGGTGGGAGGTACCTCGTTGAGGGGAAACCTCGCTAGTCGACGGTAGGTCCGGGCGCCAGATATCGCCATCTAGCGAGGAAAAGATCATTGCCACCTCTCGAGAAAACACACGCACTACAACTTACGGTACTAATGACCTAAGTAGTTGACGCGCACGAAAACACAAATCCATCAACGGCGGTCCTTTGGAGGGAAAGTAAAGCCGGCTGCCCACGTTGCAAGATTGACTGCATGTAAAAGATCTTTGAGCCTGAAAGAAGCCTCTGAGCTAAATTGAAATCGCTAGTTGACGAAAAGCGTTTAGCGGAATTTGCGTGGTAAGGCGGAAGTGCAGGCCCGATGGCTTGGTTGAATTAAATCGAAAGAAAAGCCTAGGCTTCCGCGGCTAGAGTTAGTAGCTTCATGGCTGTCCGGGAGAAGCCACGTCCTAAACCCAAGTGCCAACGTTTCGACCGCCATTCTGCAATCTTCTCAGGGCGAAATTAGAGTCCCTAGATAAAGAGAGTAGCGCATTTTATTGTTCCACCGATCCCGCCATTTTATGTCCAGTTGTCAGGGGAATTGGAAATGTGGTGGTATTCTGTGTGTTGAGAACGCTGAATGTACCCAAAGCAATATTAATATTCTGGAAAATCTTCGTAATGTCACGAAATGTTATAATATCCCTTCAGTTCCTGATTGGTGCCTGACGGGGTTGTCGAGCGAGTGGATATTAAATGGCGGCCCGGTTGCGCTACTCTCTGTATCTAGGAACTCTGCGAAACCAGGGCGGATAGCCCTCTCACGGACAGCCAAGTAGCCACTGTACTTGGGTTTTCGTTCTCGGCGCACCAAGATCACGGACGAAAAATGGAGAGGGAAGGCTTTCTCCAACGGGGAGCTTCTAAGTCACAACATAGTAGTGACCTTCAAGCTCCCTATTGGAGAAAGCCTTCCCTCTCCATTTTTCGCCGTGACCTTGGTGCGCCGAGAACGAAAACCCCAAGTATAAACCTGTGGTCACGGGGTAAAAGTTCTTAAGTCAGTTTTTGGCGAAATTAGGTTAAGTACTGAAACTACAAGTTAAGTATCTATATTTAATTTTCATAATACGACCGAATTCAAATGTTGGCTCCTTAACGAGAAATAAAAACGTTAAATGCTTTGGGCATAGGAAAAAGTGTTGGCTCAATATTCTAACCCTTGTTTTCTCCAAACTAGGATTTCTGACTTAAGAACTTTTACCCCGTGACCACAGGTTTATACTTGGGTTTTTCGTTCTCGGCGCACCAAGGTCACGGCGAAAAATGGAGAGGGAAGGGTTTCTCCAATAGGGAGCTTGTAGGTCACTACTATGTTGTTACGTGGAAGCTCCCATTGGAGAAAGCCTTCCCTTTCCATTTTTCGTCCGTGATCGTGGTGCGCCGAGAACGAAAACCCCAAGTATAGTGACTATTTGGCTGTCCGGGAGAGGGCTATCCGCCCTGGTTTCGCAGAGTTCCTAGATAGAGAAAGTAGCGCAACCGGGCCGCCATTTAATATCCACTCGCTCGACAACCCCGTCACAGGAATGGAAAGAACGCCGTCGCCGCGCGTCGCCGGCCGACCTGCGCGTGTCCGTTGGCGGCGGCGCAGTGCAGCGGCGCGCGCAGGCGGCGGCCGGGCAGGTGCGCGGGCGCGCCGCCCAGCAGCAGGCGCTCGGCGGCCGCCGCGTGGCCGCGCGCCGCCGCCACGTGCAGCGCCGAGTCTCCGCGCTCGTCGTGCGCCTGCGCGTCCGCGCCGCCCGCCAGCAGGCTGCGCACGCCCTCGGCGTCCCCGCGCGCCGCCAGGCGCAGCAGCAGCTCCGACCCCGCCGCCGACGCGCACAGCTGGTCCAGCGACGCCGACGACGCCGACGCGCCACAGCGCCGACCCTGAGGTACACCAAGAAGTGGTTGGGTAAGATGTTTGCGTGGATGGGTGGATGTTTGAGTGGATAGGTGGATGTTTGAGTGGATGAGTAGATGTTTGGGTGGATATTTGAGTGGTTGAGTAGATGTTTGAGTGGATGGGTGGATATTTGAGTGGATGAGTAGATGTTTGAGTGGATGGGGGAATGTTTGAGTGGATGGGGGGATGTTTGAGTGGATGGGTGGATTTTGAGTGGATGGGTGGATGTTTGAGTGGATGAGTAGATGTTTCAGTGGATGGGTGGATGTTTGAGTCGATGAGTAGATGTTTCAGTGGATGGGTGGATGTTTGAGTGGATGGGTAGATGTTTGAATGGGTGGGTAGATGTTTGCATCTTCAGTTTTTAAAATGCTTCTTAATTATCTATATTTTTATAAATAGTTTTGTTTGGTTCTAAATTTCAAAATTCACATCGAAGATGCATCAACAATACCTATATCTCACAATTAATTGATTTTAATTGTACTGAAATTATCGATTATCAGCGAATCGAATCGTTTTTGCCCATTCCGCATCAGATGTGGTGTAACGTCACATTCTGCCAACACTTTTTTTGTAGGATCTGCCGTTACAATTACTTAACTACTTATTTTTTTAAGTAGTAACACTTCAATTCTTAGTTTATTTTACTTTTATTTTAAATTCCTTGTACAATGTACGTTAATATTTTCTACCTTTTCACTTTGTATAATTATCTCTTATGTATTTCGTTATAGGAAACACGTTTTTTCGTTCAATTCTCTCTCTATAAGTCATCAATCTCCGTTGCTAACCTCATTCTCTAACAACCTCGGTACATCATATGTTTCTTATTTACCAAATAACAGTGTACAAAATGTAAATAAACATTGGAATTGTGTGAAACGTTACAGTGGGCTTGGCGGAAGGGGAGTTTAATGTTGCGTGGTTACCGTTGGTTAACGTGACCATATTTTGAAATCACAAAAAACAGGTCATTTTAGTTTTTTGTCACAACGATAAAAGCTCGGCAAAAGATGACGTTAAATACTACTTTATCACAAATATTTACATTTCGAATTCGAAAAGTTGAAATGACGCCATATCTCCATTTGATCTTCCCAGAAACCACATCCGACTCTTTAAATACCCTTGTTACGTGCCACATGAGCGCAATATCTTGACGCACTTAATTCTTTATAAACAAATTCGAAGCAAACGAAGTATATTATGATAATTTAATATTGTTGACGGCATTTTATACTGACAAGTTATTGTCACAACAAAAGGACATTTCAGTGTCCCATTTCCGTAACAAAAATAATAGAAGATAGGGACTCAAAATAAGGGACATTCCGGGCTAATGCGGGACGTATGACTATACTACGATTTTTCTAAGAGCGACCCTCAAGGACACTCAAATCCCATCTTCGCGATGGAATATGTCACGGCATTTCGCATCTTTCTCAGTTGTTCCGCTAGACTTCGCACGATAGCGACCGTATGAAGCAGTGCTTGCGATCATGCGACTTCTACCGGCAAGACCGAGAAAAGACGCGAAATAGCCGTGGCATATTCCATCGCGGAGATGGGATTTGAGTGGCCTTGAGGGTCGCTCGTAGAAAAATCACAGTGTACCTTACCGCTGGTGACGCTGGCCGAGTCGTTGATGCTCATGGTCGAGTTGCCGAGCGCCGTGTCGTCGGAGCCGGCACGCGCGAGGCTGGCGTTGGCGTAGATGGCGCTGTCGGAGCCGGAGGTACTTCCCGGTGGGACCGCCGCCGGCGTCCGCGACCGCCGCGCCGTCGGGCGGTTGCCCCTGGGCCACGAGCAGAGCGTCCACCTTGGGCATGAGGGCGCCCACCGCTCGGTCCACCGCCGTCTCCAGCTGCCCCATCCGCCTCTCGATGTCCGCCAGGCGCTCCCTGTCCTGGGAGAAGCCCTCCACGGCCTGCTCGAGGCGGCTCACCCGCTCCAACAGCTCGCGCAGGTTGGACGATCCCGACATGGCCCTCGCAATGGAATCCTGTAATGTTGTGGGAGATTGCGGATGGGTCCGTTTAACCTTCCAGCGGGCGCGCGTGAAATGTTCACACCAGCAAGCGCGTGTCGTACAGTTGCCGACACATAAAAATGGGTAACGGCAAAAATCCAGAAGTCCCTGTCTTTGCGCGCATTCTGCACACTGTACGGACGATAACGCCATCTGGTTCTTTCATACTGAACTATTACAAGAGAACATTCTGAACCAACTGCCAACGACTGAGAAGCTGATAGGCTAGATTTTCCGCAATCATGATCTCTCGTATGAACGTTCTCTATGATACGCGTGTTTATCCGAATGATTGAGAGTATTGGCGTAGAAGGCACAGGGAGGCGGGGATGGTCTCCATCGTGTCGTGATGCAAGCCATTCGACTCGTCTACAAGAAATACAGGGTGTCCCACAACTATGGACCACCCCCATAACTTCTAAACGGTTCAGGATATCGAAATGCAGTTTTCGCTGAATAACGAAGAATCATGGGCAAGTAACATGCCGTAGAGAAATTGTCTATAATATTTTTAGTTTTCGAGAAATTGAATCATCTTTGATTTTTTAAATGGAACTACATATTTTTCTCACCAGCAATGGATAGATCATGAAAAGAGGAATAAAATAATCTGTCATATCAATTTCAAACTATAGACTGTCTCTATTGATATGTTGAATTATAAAAAAGTTCCAAATAATTATAGACAGTCATAAACAAAATATATTTGTTATCTTGACAACGTTTCGGAGACTATTTATGTCTCCATCATCAGGTCATTAATTTCATTACATCACAATCTATAAGATAAATAAAATTACAAATAATAAATCTTCAAATATTTACAAATTTGCATTAATTTTAAAAAACTTTAAACTAAAAAATAATAATAAATTGAAGGAAAGTACGTAGTAAAAAATATTATACTCACATGATATAATACATTACATCAAAAAATAATAAATTGAAAGAAAGTGTTGTTAATTAGGAATTCATATCCCATTAAATTTATTGAAAAATTTGTATGCCAGAAGTTAAATCAATTGGTACAGAGATCTTTTGACATAAATTACGTAATAGGTAATCCACCACCTTCTCAAAAATTTTCTGATAAAATTATATTTTCAATACCTTTTGTTCCGAGAATTAATAACTGTATAAAGAGAATGTTTTCAAATAATTTCCCAAATGTGGTCCTTGTTAATACAATCATCAATAATCTAATGTAGTCCGTCATGTCAAGGATCCGATTCCTAAATTAAATATACTTAATTCGGTGTACTCATTACAATGTTCTGATTGTGATTTAGTATATATTGGTCAAACTCGGAGGAGGTTAGGGGATAGGATCAAAGAACATATAAATAATATTAAATTACCCTTCGATAAACAAAATTCCGTTACTGCTCAAAGGATAAAACACGATCATATTATTGATTTTCTCACCCTACAATATTGATTACAGAACACAAATGGTTTTCGAGACTAATTCTAGAATCTTTGTTTATAAAAATATATCCTTCTATGAATTTTCAAATTGAATGTAATCAGTTTTCTAAGAGTTATGATTCTAAATTAACCAAATTTAATAAAAAATACAAAAGTTTTTCAATAGATATTTCAAATAAAGTTATTCTCAATACGCAACAACCTTCATGTCCGTATTTTTTACGTAGTAAACGTGGACTTGTTTAATAATTTATTTTATAATCTACAAATTCATGTGAGTATTAAATTTTTAATACGTACTTTCTTTCAATTTATTATTTTTTGATGTAATGTATTATATCATGTGAGTATAATATTTTTTACTACGTACTTTCCTTCAATTTATTATTATTTTTTAGTTTAAAGTTTTTAAAATTAATGCAAATTGTAAATATTTGAAGATTTATTATTTGTAATTTTATTTTATCTTATAGATTGTGATGTAATGAAATTAATGACCTGATGATGGAGACATAAATAGTCTCCGAAACGTTGTCAAGATAACAAATATATTTTGTTTATGACTGTCTATAATTATTTGGAACTTTTTTATAATTCAAAATAATCTGTCATATGCTAGTATTTTGATAGTAATTTGACTATAAAATTAGACTTTCTGATATATGATTTTCCAAAGTGTTCATGGTCGAAAGCGTTGGCCAAGTCGTAGTAGGAAGACCGGTACCGGGCGCTAGCCCCTATGCCAGTCTAGACTACTACTTAACAAATTCGCTTTGAGAGAAAAAAAATAAGATAATATTCTGTAATGTGGGGGATTGCGGATGGGCTCGTTAAATTGAGCTCCTTACTCTTCCAAAGAAAATGTGTCGGCCCCGTGGCCGAGATCGCTCAGTCAGTGGTGCCGTAGTGATCTTAGACCGTGGAAAGAATGTAAACGGACAGACCATAAATACCGAATTTCAAAGATCCTACTGCGTTGAATTTCATCAGGCTTTTAAGTGGCAAAAGACAAAGTTTTAATCGCACAATTATGCGGCAAGATAATAATGTTTTAATGAAGTTTAAAGTAATATTATCTACTTGCTACACAAAAACGTTGATGTCAGCTACTCTTCCAAAGAAAATGTGTTGGCTCCGTGGCCGAGATCGCTAAAGCAGTAGTGCCGTAGTGATCTTGGATGGTGGAGTCGCGGGTTCGAGTCCCGCCTGGTTGTATGTGTTAGTCTTTTCACCCCCTATCATCACCATGTCGTTCGAACCTCATATCATAACGTTACGTCCAATATTGGCCGCTATTGATATAGTAGTTATTGCGACCTAAAATAACAAAACAAAAACAAGAAAATGTGTTTATTTTTGTATG
Source organism: Acheta domesticus (assembly GCA_031308135.1). Taxonomy (NCBI): domain Eukaryota; kingdom Metazoa; phylum Arthropoda; class Insecta; order Orthoptera; family Gryllidae; genus Acheta; species Acheta domesticus. Next base: position 22,359,438 of record JAHLJT010002630.1, read on the forward strand.
GTTTACTAGTTCATTGTTGTGTGTTTACAGACCTGAAACAAAACACGTAACGGTATACTTAATACCCTTGCGGGCCTTTCTGATTCTTTATGCCCTAGGGCCTTTTGAATACTTTACGGCCCGCTCTAATACCACACACCCTCAGGCGACTTCCAACCCCTCGGGCCAGACGCCCTCGGATTTGGAAGTCGCCCACGGGGCAAAAACATCAACTTAACGCCCTTGATACATAAATAACTATTACCGATACGTCATAGCTTGTTATTTCCTTCGATGCGGAGCTGGATGTGTGCAGCGCAACTTACCTGGATCTAAAGGATCGTCGTTACAGAGAAATATGAAAATAGTTGAATGGTGCTACATATTCCCTTGTGGAGGGAATTATGAAAGGAAATTGTGGCAGGAAAATATGAAAAGACAAACCGAGTCAAGTTAACATATAGTTAATAAAAAATCTGGCCAAAGGCCTTGTGGCATTTTCTCGCCGTTCGATCATTACAACGTTATAAGAGCGTTAGAACGTTATTAGAACGTTAACATTAGATCGTTATAAGAGTATAACGACTTGGTGCATGTTAGTTATTTACGCACCAAGGCCGTTATAAGGGTTTTAATAATCGAGGGGTGACGAAAAACTGGAGGGCTTTTTGTCGCCCGAGATCATGATCTTAACGTCCGCCGTAAATACATGATTTTATTTTTACCTTTTTTAAATTATTCATATTTACTTATTTACAACTTAACTAGTTGTGAACTTGACCCTGTTTGTCATATATTTCCCTCCCATAATTCTTTCATCAGTCCCTCTCATAATTCCCTCCGTATGGGAACACGTAGCAACATTCAACTGTTTTCATTCAACTCATTCACTTGTCACAACGATGCTCTCGATCCAGGTAAGTCATGTAGTGAATATCGACTTCCAGATCGAAGGCTCGCATATAACAATCAATAAAGTATCAGTAAAAACTACATAATTACATTTTGTATCATCCGAACGCAGTATTTGGATAGTTTCGAATGTCGCGTTCAGTTCTGAGTATTTCACCATTAAATACACTCCATAATTTGTGATTTCAATTCAATAGCAGCTACTTGTCAACATTTACTCTGCGTTTTCTTTAACTGAAACATTTGCTATGATGGAACTAATGTCTTTGGACAGACACTCCACAATTACAGTATTTTTTACAGAACTTGCAAAAACATTTTATTGGGGTTTTAAGTACCAAAAATGTGCTTTGTGTGTTTTTAAAGGTCCTATACAGGGGATCAATAGCTCGTTAAATTCCTCTAGATAAGACGAATCAATTGGCACTATTTTTCGCAGGATCATTCTAGACCTACAAAAAGTAAGCATAATTTCGTAATGTAACACTTTTTTTAAAAATATCTATCGATACTTTTTCATATTACTTTCTATTCCCGAGTTACTTTTCTTAGGTTGTGCCAGGCAATTGTATCATGTTTGGAAATTCTTTTAATTATCTATTAAATGAACCCCAAATAAAATGTTTAACATGAAATTGCTCCCTAATCCAGTGTGGTGCTACAGAAATATCCATGCATCACTGTAGTGCAGTGCGAATTTAATATTTATAATTGCATCCAAATAATCATTTATTTATAAATTTATGAATTCACTACCACGCAATAGAAATTAGACATTGAGATCTCAGGATTTGGTCGGAATAAATTAAAACATTAAAACATTCAATTTGCCGACTTTTGGAATATTTTTATTTCATCCTCCGGGGGGGGGGGAGGGCATGTTGGTGAGAAACATAAAGAAAAAGCACTCACTTATAATAGTCCAATAATGTGTGTCAATGAAAATATATAGTTGTTCTTTATATTTACCACCATCCCCTGAGAAAGGAATAAAAATATTCCGAAACAGCAAACTCACTGTTTTCATGTTTTAATTTACTCCGACCAAATACCGTGATCTAAACTTCAAAGTTCTCTATTATATTAATGAAAAGTATTATTTAATAAATAAACGATATCCTGAAGACTTTTCATTTAAGTAAAAATAGAAACAACTATAAAATATTCCTAAATTGTCTTTCAACTACTTATGTATCTGTTTTTGTGTGAATAATAGAATAACAAAAATAATTAAGTTCTAAAATAAAACTCAAATGAAGTTGCTCCAAGTGATCGAATTTCCATGCGCACTATCAGCCAGTCGAGTTACATGCTTTCTGGACTTAAATCGCAATTGCAAAACGGACATTAAATTCCCATAAAATTCATGACCGGTACTCACCCTCCTACGATAAGTCGATTTGTTGAGCACTTCAGTTGTTTTGTAACGCTCTCAATTTCGTGAAAGATCGGCATTTGCGAGAAGGATGAAATCCAACCATTAACTGTCACAAGACCATGATTTATCGCTTTCAGGAAATTTACCCAACGCATCTAATCAAGAGAGATAAGAAGAGCCAAAACCTCGAAGGCTACAGAGTTAAGCTGATATCAAGTGCGATCTAGTAGACGTGTCGCGAAATGAAGAAGTGTGGAATCACAAAACTTAGCCAATTTGCAAAAATGCAAGAGAACTCATTGCAAATTAAAAAACCTCTGTCCAACATTTATTTCATGATTTAATACAATAAACAAATTTAAAGGAACATTAAAAGTTTTTTAATCCGCAAGGAAGATTTTTTTCTGTAAATTTTCAGTCTAGTAAAAACGTGGGAGAATATCCAGTGCTGTAGACAAAATACTCCCATGCTTCTAAGCATACTTAATTTTCAAAGCATGTAATAGTTATTTATGCACCGACGGCATATTTATCGTAACATCAAAAAGATTACGATTATTTCACAGAAGTCTTCTTTTTTTAAAAAAAGAAGGAATTTTACAGAAACGTTTTCATAAAATCTGGATTATGAGCTTTATTCCTTTACTACGGATACTGACGTCACCAGAAGAATTACTTATCGTTATCCCGGAAGTATTGGTGAGGTGTTTCAGATTGTGGTGAGTTAACGATTCATCTTTAATGAATCACTGTTAAACTACTAAATCTTAATTGACTCACTATGGAATGGTGATATACTTAGAGAATCACTAATACGACACAATAACAAGCTTCTCACTGTTTTTAAAAAAAGTCCTTTAATGCAACCGATGGCTTATAACAGAAAATAACATAACTCGCATATTAAGTGCTAAAGTTTTCAAAACATTTCGGTAAACAAGTGAAAAACTCAAAGAAAGATTTCTCCGATGAACACCAAGTGAATATTGGAGAAGTATCCTAACAAACAGGCCACGGACCGCGCGCAATCTTTCCCTCCTCTTTTTTGTTGTATCTATACCCAACACACTTATACTACATACATGCACTACACTACCACATATATCACGAGACCAGTCGGGTGCTTACAGCTTGTTCCGGCTCGGGCGGTGCCCCGCTGGTGGAAGACACCTGGTTGGGGAACACCCCGCAAGCCGATGGAAGGTCGGCGCCGGATCTCTTCATCCAATGAGGGAAGATCACCGCCACCTCCCGTGATAAAACATGCACTACACTCACGGGACTGTAGACCTTAGCAGTTGACGCGCCCGGAAATAAACAATCTTTTCGTTTCAGTCTCAAAGAAATGAACCCAATTATTGTCGAGATTTTGTGAAAGATTGATGTATGATATCATATGATACATCATATTATACATCAAATGGTATGATATGTATAATAATGTAGTTCCAGAAATCACTGTGTTAAAATTGTCAGCAAATTAAGAGACATTCCAATTTTTTTCTCTTTGTTGAAGTATGTATTAAGCGTTGAGAACTTCAACTTCGATGTGTTAGTTTACTTTGTCAGGGCTAGTCTAGCGTCCTCAAGAGTAGAATAAGTTCAGCCGAGAGCTATCCGCATTTCCCCTCCATGTTATTTTTTCCCGGTAACAAAAGAAGCAGTATTTATAAAATAAATGAAAAGTTGTGTGCATTGGACATTTTTATGCTTAAATTTCTTTCTTAGATACGGTTATTGCTGTGAATAGCATTCCTCTGATGAAAATTAAAAGCACGAAATAAATCAACTTTATGGCCGAAAGTGAAGGCGAAATAACTTGACACCAAGATCATTTTGAAGTTAAAACAATTGAAATTCATAAATACTAGTCACTTTATAAGAACTCTATGGTCTTCGGGTATAAGTTCTTAAGTCAATTTTTGGCGAAGTTGGATTAAGTACTAAAACTAAAAGTTAAGTATATTTTATTTTAGTCAAACGACCAAATTGAAATATTGCCTCCTTAACGACAAAATAGCATTGGGAGATAGCGGTGAGCTTAGGAAAAGCGTAGGCTCAATAATCTAACCCTTGTTTTCTCCAAACTAAGATTTTTGACTTAAGAACTTTACCCCGTGACCACAGAACTGTCTAGCAGCGGCAAAATTCTGCTCAACAAAAGCACACAAAACGGTTTTCCAAAACGTAGCACGCATGCTGCTCAGGAACAACAAATAAAACACTCTCGCATCACATTCTAATAATTTAAATATTTTAACTATAACCAGTCTACACGAACACTGCAGTAACGTAGAATACACACAGAACTACAGTTATTTACGTGCGAATACTATCAAAAAAGTTGCTATTGTTAAACCCAACTCGTTAATTGCAAATACAATATTTAATGGCAAGAGTGTTCTTCCTTGTAAACTTGATGTATTGTCATATGACCTCTCGTATAACAGAAGACTGCTTTCTTTCAATTCATGCATTCATTCATTGGAAATTAGTAATATAGAAGTTATATAGATAAAGGCTATACTAAGGCCGTTATTTTTAACAGATTCCTAATTCGATCTGTTGACTCATTAAATGTCGCCACAGCTTAGTAAGGATATTAAGGCGAAATTGATTTGAGTGACTCACTTAAGTAAAATCATAATTTGGATAACATTCTTTGTTGACTACTTGTTTCAAGGTTGTCTGACGAATTTTCTAAACCATCTTATTTCATACTAGGTGTGGATGGATAATCGCAAATGGACTAATACATATATACTAATCTTTAGAATAAATGAAAGAATGATCAGTATCATTTATTGTAGTTACGTGTAGTCACGTGTATTTCTGAAAAGAGCATTCAGCTGTTTGGTGTTGTACAATTCTAGGATTTCCTATCCTCATGAGGTCAAAACTAAACTGTACGTACGAGGAAATATCTAGGTTCTTTTGTTATTTTTTTTATTTTACCGTAAGATTTAATTTTCAGTTAGCAATAAAGATAAATAAAAACAAAAAAAAATCGTATTTTAGCCTTTGTTGTGTGATTAGAAGTCGGTGGAGTTTCTTATGAGATGGAGATAACATTTTTTAAACGGCCTTGTGGAGAGTCGCTGGTGTTTGGTTAAAAAGAGCAGCGTATTAAAGCTTTGGCGACTTGTAGTGAAAATAAAAGGAACAATGGCATCCTAGATATAAATCATCCTACACATAGTAAACGGGTAATCTGCATGTCAGTTTGTATGTTCTGTCTGCGTGTTCCGTTTGCAACAAGCAAGGTGTTATTCGGCGAGTCTCAGTGTGCTGGTGATGAAATAAACATTTTTCCGGATTCTTCGAGAACATTTTAAGAAAATTAGCCAAAAAATGCCTGGAATATTGCTAGAAAAAAGTTGTTTTTTGTGTTTCAAGATATGTTCTCTGGTGAGAAGCTGTGAATTACTATAATGTCTTTCCTTCATAACGTGAATCTTTAAAACAGGATTCATTAGACTGGTGATAGACGAACCGTAGGAAACATCCAAATTTTGACAAACAAGTTTTTCTATCCATCTTTTTTTCATGACAGTGTCTGACGATAGATGAGACGGGCAAATGTATTGTTTAAAATTCTTTTTTTAAATAAGAACTTGCGTAGCACGAATAAAATTTTCTGCGGGTACTTAAAAGTACCCGCAGGAGATGCCATTTTTTTTCTGATCAGAACAGGCTCTAGCCTTAAAAGTTAAACAAATTCTAACCGAAGTCTATGAACAAAGCTTCGAAAGCTGATAATCCTAATTAAAAAAGACAATGCCAAATTGTCTTTTTCTAAGAACGCACACTGACTGTTGCCTTATCGCTTCTGCCGTGGCGTTCTTATCATATTTAGGTTGTATCCACCTCTGATTCACCTTTTCGTTATCGCCACGTTACCGCGTTTACACAGCCTGGTGTTGTGGAGAGCGTCGCATGCAGTAGGCTTTCACATCTCATTCATTCGAGGCATAACATAAGCCAACCAATGTTCTTGCAGTTATAACAACAGTGTGAATAATGTGACTTGATGTGATGTGACGCGATAACTGTTTATAGCTGTGTTTGTTATTGCTAAACGTAAGTAATTCTTGTCGATCGTTTTACAAACGCATCTACTGATTCATTATCTGCTTTTATTATTCCTGTGTATGTCATTCTGTGAAAAATGTTTAACATTGTTGTTCGATAATACATTATTTTTAATTTTTTTATTTAAATTTTTAGATTTGCAATTACGAGTGTTCTCCACGCGTCAATTCACTACAATTAAACAATTGTTATTCTGCACTTCTGTTATCGCTTTTAAGATATCCCGTTGTAGAGTGAAAACAATGTCTTCTTTTTTTATTAGTGTTCGTAGTTTGATTTTAATGTTGAATTAAAATTAAACTAAACGATTGTGGCAGTTTGGCCTCGAATACAGCTATCGAATTTACGTAATGTTTACGCCTCGTTGTATTACTTGCAGTGTTGCGTCATATTTTTGGGAATATGCTGCAGTTTGGGGAGAATCGGTGATTACAAACGTCTAAAATTCTTCCCAGTGTGCTACCGATTACAATTCAATCAAGTGGGTCTAGTCTTCCTATTATACTAAAGGCAATTTCAATCTGACTTCAGGTTTGAGAAATCAATTTTTATTTCTTTCGCAACCGTTTTCATTAGAGGTGACTGTCAGAGCTAATATTGTTTCAAGTAGACTTCAGATAGACATAACGAAAACTATTTTCTGTAAAATTTTCCTGTTAGAGATTTCAAACAATTTTAAGAACGTTTAGATAATCAATTCCTTGATTTAATTTTGAAAAAAAATTAATGTAGGTAAATCAGAAAGTGTATTGTCACCGATCGTTACAGCACTAAATGGTGGGAGTGTTGAAATTTCGAATTTGATTATAAATATTAAAAATTATCATTAATAATTATTATTATTTTACTGATTCCTATAACGTCAATATAATATTGAACTAGTAGGTTTTATGGAATAAATTCTTTCCAATCACCGTTAACAAATAAGTTTAAAATTGATTTTTAATTAATTGTCTTTACAGCTTGCAGAAATGGAAAATGATCTGGGTTCTTCTTCTGGAGGCATTCCGAGAGAGAAGAGAACTTGGAACAAGAAACTAAGGTAATATTGATGAACAAGTAATAATTTGCTTTTCTGAAAGGGGGCATGCGCAGAACGAGGAGGGCATGGCAATTTTGAAAGGGGCTCCTTAGCCTTAAGTAATTTATTATATTTGCTTACCCATGTTCAATCGAGGGCAGTGGTGTAACGTTTGGGTCCGCAAGGCCCAGGGAAAAGAGTATTTTTTAAAAAATTATTTATTTTAGGTCGCCCTAGAAACAGCTAGGTCATTGGCGACCACAGTTACGAAAATACAGTATCTACAAACACATACATACATACAATTACATGGAACATAAAGCACTTAATTTTTAAATACAATTTCTCAAATTAAATTTCGTAAGAAGTTGGACAATCTTCAGGTTGGAGTAAGAGTTGAAGATCACTATTAATGAAGAGATTTTATCTGTCAGTCGTCATTGCATGGCAATCAAAGAGGGTTTATTTTGAGGGATATTTTCATTCTTTAAAGTACTAACACTTGTGTTTGTAGTACACACATTTATAAAGAGGGCCGGATGAAAGTTGGCGTGCGGGCCCGCACTCACTTCGGTATGCTACCGATCCAGAGATTTCCCTCTTTTACCCTGACAATTTGGGACATTAAGATTCTTTAAGGGAAGAGACTCTTCAATCCATCTAGGAACAGTGTAAATGGTGGAACATAAAATCAATTTTATTTATTAATTGTGCAGTTAATGCTTTATGTATTCTCTCAGTGTGAATCAGTGAAAAACTACTGATTGACAGTGACTATTCGCTGATGGTGTCAGTTATAACCCTGACACTGACAATCAGTGAATTGAACTGAACAAATCAGTGAAAATTGGGTACATTTTTTGAATCAGTGAAACTTCACTGTTTGAATCAGTGAAACTTCACTGTTTGAATCAGTGAAACTTCACTGTTTGAATCAGTGAAATCTGTGACTTGAAGGATCAGTGAGCGATGGTGGCGCGGCACTTTTACCACTGACGACCAGTGAAATGCTGGCGGTCATTATGAAAAGGTTCGCATATTCGCTGATTGTCAGCAAAACTACACATTTCGACTGGAGATATCAGTGACTTCGGTTCTCACTGATTGAATCAGTGACAATTTCACTGATTCAGATTCAGAGAGTAGTGTTTTATTCTAGTAAAAATTTTCATATGTAAATGGAGGTCAAAAGAAAGGGAGCGGACTATGAACTGGTTCTTAGTTGGGTTCCAGGCCATGTGGGAATCACAGAGAATGAGCTGGCCGACGAGGCGGCGATATCAACTCCTCTTAAGACTCGTATCGACATTCCTTCCGAACCATTGCCCGATGTTAAAGTTTTCTTGAAACGATCCATGTTTAGAGCGTGGCAAACAGAATGGCACAATACCACTTTTAAAGATAAAGAATTCTGTTAGTCCATGGCGTTCCTCATCCCGCTCCTTTAGGCGTGAGGAAGTCATTTTAACCAGTCTTCGTATCGGACACTGCCACTTTTCTCAGGGTTTCCTCCTTCGAGGTGAAACTCCTCCCATCTGTGACTCGTGTTCTTTCTGTGGAACACGTCCTCCTGCACTGTACGAAATCTGTTGGCAACCGACGAAGACATGGCCTGGGTAACTTGCTAAGGGGGGGTGCTCGGTGATGACGATTCCTGATTCCGCGCTCTCAAAACTTTTTGATTTTTGAGAGAAAGCGGTATATATAATCTTACTTGACAGATAAGGACAAAAACTCATGCCTCCTATCCCATAAAAATATTAAAATATGAAATTCAAGATTTTCCTGAAGTTCGTGTTCAATCGTATGTTAACGTATGATTAGATGACATAAAATATCAATAAAATGTTTTCTCATGTTTGAGAACTTGTCGCGAATATGGGTATTGGATCTTTTTGTGCTCTACGCGAAGTTGCCACTTCACTCCGTGTGTAACGATCCATAAAGTGTAACATGAAGTAAATTTTGCAACTCCAACATTTAAATATATTGTGACAAATTCTATTTAAAAATATTATTCACGTAAGTTATTCTCTGATAAAAAAGTTGGTGTATTTCGAGTTGAATTGAAAGTGTAATAAAAGTGAACGACGCTGGCTGTTAGATATTTGTCTATTGTGGGCGATCCGTTTACCATGATGTGCTTCACTGTTCATTTCTCTGTTACAGGATTAATTTTATCATTATCCCATAGGTTTAGTCGCAACTTGTGTAAATTCAATACTATTCTTTTTAATGAGACATCAGAATCAATCGGCAAAACCATCCGTAACTGCCTCTGTGGAGGCGAGGCATTTTTGGGTAGTTATTGCAAGATTTGTCGAATAACTCAGCCTGCTCTTCTGAAGCGACTAGGAAGAGAGGTAAACGTTTTTCGTAGGCTGTTCTGTCTTTTAAATTCTCAAATAACGCTCATTTTTCTGGTATCTATTTCGCCACATTCTTTTCAATCAATATTCTAAAATACCTGTAGGTCAAAAAGCTTGCTATGTAGATGTTCCTATACGTTCTTTAAAGCTCGCAAAATGTTAATATCTATAGAAAACTAGTAGAAATTGTTTATAAACACATTTTTCAAAATGAGATTGCTTGGAAACTGTGGAGAATTTACTCATAATGGTACTAATATTTTTACTTTATTTTACGTTGTATGAGTTTTTACAAACATAAAGGTCACTCTAGAAGGCCTATACCTGAATTACGAAGGTAGGAGAGAGATTTTACATCGGGTAGCGTAAAATACTTAGGCAAACCTCTGAAGCTGCAGTTGAGAACGAATTCCATTCAGCGTGATCATATGACTGGTTTAGTGTGCCACACAAGTCACTTCAAGATGATTGCTAATTCTCGTAGAATAGCGTGTGCCGCTAACAGTAGTTTAACGTTGGAGTTGACGCATGCGCAAAGGCTCAAAACTGTGATATTGAAGCATACGCTATTCTTCGATTAAAACATGAAGTCCGTTGACTCTTGGTTAGCTATGACGCTGTCGTCCAATCGAGAGCTTGAACGTCAGCGTTGTGACGTCACTAGCGTGACGTTGAAGCTCCCAATTGGATGACAGCGTCACAGTTGGTCAAATGTCAACGGACTTAATGTTTTGATAGAAGTCTGTTGTAACTCCACTACATAGCGCTGTAGAACAGAACTAAATATTTACGTCAAACGCAACCCGCAGCACATTCGGTAAGATTTTTGAATCTATATGGTTAAATAACTCCTAAACGATGCGTTCCATGACCTTAAAAACTAAAATTTTGAGACGTTTGTCACATTGTTATCTAGAGGGTGAAACCTTGAACATTCTATTACATTTTTGCTGTTCCGGCGCTTCCCGATATTACCTCATCTGCTCAGAAATGTGTAGAATCTGCGTCTGAATGTGAATGAGAATGACAGAGACAGACAGGGACAGGGTAAGGGAGAGACAGTGAGAGGGTGATGGGAGGGGAAAGAGGGAGATGAAGGGCAGAACAACGTCCGCCGTGTTTTCCTAGTAGAAGTATAAGGTGATTCACACTGTGCAAAACCTTTCGTAAGCTGAATCGCGTGTTCAAGAACGTCTTGAAAAAAGATAGTACCATTCTTTGTTACTAGAGTTCGAAGTGAAACAATCTAAAACTTCGGTAATAATAGATAATACACAGTATTTGCGTCGTAGCACTACATGAATTAATGCCCGTATAGGCGTAAGCATCTTTCTCGTCGTCTTGCCCCTAGTATGGCCGCGAGCGCATCTGTCAATTTGGGGTGCGACACTAGCGCTGTTGCTCCTTCTAGTGTATAATACTACAACCTTCTTTGGTTCCAGCGTCCACCCGCAGCGCATAATGGAGGAGGAGGAGCCGTTCGCCGGCGATCGCCTGGATGAGGAGGTGGCGGCGCGGCTGGCGCGCGTTGGAGGAGGCCGTGCAGCACCTGACGCACGACCCGCGCGCGCCTGCTGGACGTGCAGGCGCGGGTGGCGCGCGTCGAGAAGGCGGTGGGACGGCGCGGCGCAGGCGCTGCTCGCCAAGATGGACGACCTGCTGCGCGCCCAGCACCGCCGGCTGGACGGCGCCGCTCACGACGGTGCGCGAGGTGAGAGCTTGAAGGGGTCCAACCGGCAAAGGTGGCTCAGGGTATTGACTGATGTCATCTGCCCGTGCCTCTGACGGGAGGTTCCTAGCTTCCACTCCCCACCACCGACCCTGCCAAGCAG
>JAHLJT010002630.1:22372020-22396216 GCA_031308135.1 Acheta domesticus
GGTGCTCGAGGACGCGGCCGAAGAAAAAACACGCACTACACTTACTGGACTAACGACCTAAGTAGTTGACGCGCTCGGAAACAAGAATCAATCAATTTTCTGATACTTCCTCCGCAGTTACAGACATTAATAGTTTGAATCCCATTGGGGGCGCAGGGTCTAGCGCGGCCGCGGTGCCGAGGACGCGGGTGGGGAATCTCCGCTGCTGTCGGCGGCGCGGCGCGGCGACGCGGAGGCGCTGCTGCGGCTGCTGGCGGCGGGGGGCGGGACGTGCGCGAGCGGGACGCCCGCGGGGACACGCCGCTGCACGCGGCGGCGGCGCGCGGGCACGAGCGCGCCGCGCACCTGCCTGCTGGTGGCCGGCGCCAGCGTGCACGCGCCCGGGGACACAAGCTGCGCTCGCCGCTGCACGCCGCCGCCGCCAACGGACACCTGCAGGTGAGCGGCGCGCTGGACGACACGGGAAAATGGGGGTGTAGGTAGAGCAATTACCACGCTGAGTGTAATGGCCCGCGGGCCACGTGACCTGGACAAAAGAGTGAATTGGCCCGCGGGCCATGTGACCAGGACAAAACAGTGTAATGGCCCGCGGGCCATGTGACCTGGACAAAACAGGTGTAATGGCCCGCGGGCCATGTGACCTGGACAAAAGAGTGTAATGGCCCGCGGGCCATGTGACCTGGACAAAACAGAGAGCAATGGCCCGCGGGCTATGTGACCTGGGACAAAACACACCGAGTAAAATGGCCTGCGGGGGTACTACCTGGTTAAACCCAGTTAGTGTAATGAGCCGTGGGCCGCGTCACCTGGACAAAACACCGAGTTTAATGGCCCGCGGGCCACGTTTCCTGGTCAAAACACACTGAGTACAATGGTCCGCGGGCCACTAACGGCGTCAAAACACTGCGAGCGTAATGGCCCGTGGGCCACGTTACCTGGACAAAACACAGAGTTTAGTGGCCCGCAGGCCACGTTACCTGGACAAACAGAGTTTAATGGCCCGCAGGCCACGTTACCTGGACAAAACACACCGAGTATAATTAATGTGAATTAAGTCATGAAACCAATCTAAACGGACAGACCATAAATATCTAATTTCAAAGATCCCGCGTCATTGACTTTCATCACGCTTTTAAGTGGGAAAAGACAAAATTTTAATCGCAGAAATATGCGGCAAGATAATAATGTTTTAATGAAGTTTTAAAGTGATATAATCTTCTTGCTACATGAAAACATTGATGCCTGGCGAATAATAATATTTCACCAGGCAATAATAAGAGTCACGAACGCTCATGTTAGCCTATTTTTTGTGAATAAATGCAAATCATTTTTGCGGGTCGTTTCGCCAATCTTTTGAACGTGACCACCTACCGACCATGACTCCAATCTATTTTGGCATTGATGAGTGTAAAAATCGCTCAAATGATTATAAGTAATTACATTTAATTATTAATTTTATTATTATTAATTTTAATTTTAATTTTATTTATTATTAATTTAATATTATTAAACATATTATTATTAATTTTATGTAATAATTTTTTTTGTCTTTCTACTAACCATTCTCAAAATTGTAATCTTGGCGAATCATTGCCCTTCTAACACAATATCGAATTTTTTTCATTACACTATTTTTACATATTTAGTACTATATTAACATATATTACATATTTTGCTGTTTTCACAATATATTTTCTTATTTTATCAATTTTCTTCAATTCAATTCCATACTTTTTTATGAAAATATGTTGCTTTTTAAATCAACATTTTCCCTACATTGTTGGGGATATCTTAGTGTCCAAAATATCATTGGCACCGCGTTTTATGATCTGTACCCTTAATTTCCGAGAAAAATTAGCGATCGCCGACGTGTAACACTTCGATGAAAATGCTACAGTGTATGTTTGCTGGTCGTAGATTTAGCCAGTTTGTACAATGGCTTCTATTGCGATTAGTCTGGCTGCTAAACCACGGCCCTGGATTACAATAGATGAAGCTTTTTACTACTGACGAGAAAGTTGTATGATGTGAAGTGAGCAGTTTTTCTAAATGTAATTTCTTGCTAAGTAAATTGTTTTTAATTGGCAATATGGTAATTTTACATATTTCTTACATATTCTTACTGTTTTCATTACATATTTATGTACATATTTTGACGTTTAATACTACATATTTTTCCGGTCTCTAATTATAAGTAGTGAATAAGACGTAAACATAAACGTGCTTTTTCGCAGGCAAACTGTTCTTTCCCAATATATAACTTGGAACGATTTTCCTAATATATATATATATATATATATATATAATATATATATATATATATATTTTCTGACGCAAACCCGTCCGTAACACCCCTTTTCATTTTCATTTATAAAAATCTGCCAATCCTCTCGACAACAATCGAGCGTCAGGGCGGGTGCGTCAGATATCTGCTCTTTCGAGCTTACTTAGATCTCAGGCCAATGGGATCTTTGGAGTGGGAGAGCAATCCAAACACAGGAACACAAAAATAACCAGTAACAACAAAAAGTTTAATGATTTCAAAATAATAATTAATACTACTACAGACACAACTCGTCACTTTTCTCTTTCAATTTCAAATACGTCATTAGCTTACATTAAGTCCTCTTTAAAAATCACCTAACCAAAATTTCTGCCAATTCTTAACATAATTACTGTCCAGTAAAATTCGTTAATTCTTTTAACAAAAACCAACTGATTAAATTCTGCTTGCGCTTTAACTTATCACGGCCAGCGCTCTACTAATCTTATTGAACACTCGATTTTAACTCTTTCACAACTGAATAATAAACCGTGCTCTGTAGCGCACCTTCCTTCACATTTTGATACAATTTTAACACCTTTACTTTAATCATTTACAAAAGAAAACTAATAGGTAACTAGGCGTCAAAATGGCTTGTGCTTTTAACACTAACATGAAAGTCATTTATCCTTTACATTCTATAACCTCCCCAAACGACTCCTAACGTCTTCATTCGACACGGCGCGAACTTGACCTATATTTTAGCCCCGTTACCTCTCCCTCCTGGCGAGGGTGTCCTTGTCCCCGGTCGCTCGCTGTCGTGTTCGCTGCCGGCGCTGGCGCTCCGCGCCGCGGCCTCGTGCCTGGCGACCCGCTGTCTTCGTTCTTCCGTCTTCCGTCTTCTTGTGGTCCCGTTCTTCTCCTTCTTGCGCTCCCAGCTCCGTCGTCCTTCTTCCGTCTTCTTCGTCCGCCTCGGTCCCGACTCCTCCGTCCGATATTGTACGATGCTCGTCCGCCTTTCGGATCTCGTCCGGCGCGTTCTTTTACTCGCGCCCGTTTTTTTTTCTCGCACGCCGGCGTGAGGTATAGTTTTCGCCGCGTACTAGATCTCTCCTCAGTTTCGGCTACAGATTTTATGGTGTAATCTGAGCGTCAATTTGTTACCAATTTCAGAGGCGACCTCTCTCACGATGCCGTGACTGCCAGAATCTTCTCAAATGTTTTTAACTACTTAGCTGACGACTAGCTAGACGCCTTTGGACGTCGGATACTCCTAACTAACTTGACATTCCTTCGCGTAATCTTTCGGCGTTGGCCACCAATGCTTCGGAGAGAAATGCTGCCTGCTCCGACCGACGAAATCTGAAGAGATGTTTCTTCCTCCACTGACGACAGCTCAAGAGATCTTCTTTCTCCACTGACGAAAGCTCAAGAGATCTTTCTTCCTCCACTGACGAAAGCTCAAGAGATCTTTCTTCCCTCCACTGACGAAAGCTCAAGAGATCTTTCTTCCTCCACTGACGAAAGCTCAAGAGATCTTTCTTCCTCCACTGACGAAAGCTAAAGAGATCTTTCTTCTCCACTGACGAAAGCTAAAGAGAACCATCCGGTTGCGAATTCGCGTTTTATGCCCACGGTTTCGCAGGGGTAACTAGGTGCCTCCTACTCCCCTCCAGTTACTGCGTCATTTTCTCGCGACTTGTGAACGACGTTATAGGCGACGACTTCCCCATCCGCGGGCGCGCCTCTTTTGAACTGCGCCGCGCTCTCTTTCTCGTTCTTTTTTTGCGTTTTATGGGGTTCTAGCACCTGTGACGAACCTCATAATTCATGTTCGTCACAATATATATATATATATATATATATATATATATATAATATATATGTAAGCTTGCGTGTAATCAAGCTTGGCAACGCCGCTTGGCGACATGCGCGTGAGAGTCAGTTGGTAAAAAGACTCCGAGCTGTGTGCTTTGATGTTATTGTATTGATGCATTCAAAGGCTAGCCATCGGCAATTGTATTGATTCAGGTTAGTTTGAATCTTTAGTTTTAAGCCTATTTGTTCACATTATATTTCGGGACTTCGCTAATCTGTACATATTATTTATATTACAGTTGTTTACTACATCTTACATGTGTCGATTCTTACCCTGAACTCCGCTCCCTTGGAACTCTTTATATTGTGATATATATATATATATATATATATATATATAATATATATTATGTGACGGTACTTCGCCACGATAATCCTAATTTTATTTGGGGGACCTGAAAAAGGCACAGGGGTCTTGGCAGGGCGGAGTCGTGATTCGGAATAGCACGTGATGGAAATTTAGCAACACCTTTTCTGGTAACAAGTCAGGATTTATTTCAACGAAAATTTCCCAAATCAAGAAAACATAATTACACTTGAAATCATTGCATCGTAGTTTCAGATACCTTTTCAAAAACCATTCAAACATAATTTACCCAGGCCTGCGCAAATGGGATCCCACGCATTTGACTGGTAATACCACCTACGGCTAATTAACACAAATTCAGCATAAACTTTGATCCAATTCTTTAAATAATCAGTTACACAAAAATTAACCCTTTCTTCGTGATCACATTCCACATAATTCCCCCATCCAAAACTCTTAAATCTATTTTACAAAGTTAATTCCCCATTGAACCAGAAATATTACAATGATAACAAAATTTGACTAAATTTGGACTCCCCTCTTCGGTCATCGGCTTGGAATATGAAGATGTCTATTAAAGTGCGACTAAATCTGTTACTAGTTATTTCCCCTCCCCAGTTCTCGCGACTAGTTTTGGTTAAATAACACTGCTCTCCACAGTTCCAATTTCTCACTATGCCCCGAACGAAACTTTTAATACTCAACGTTCTCACGCCGTCTTCTCACGCCGGCCAACGGGATTGCGGTGAAGGTCGCGCGTCCTCGCGCTGTCGCCTCCTGGAACGCCCCGCTGCTGTGCGCCGCCAAGGATGAATTCCAAGCGGTCACGAGCCCTCTCGCGACGCCTCCACGATACGTTCTTCTCGGATCTTCTGTCCTCTTCGCTTCTTGTCCCCTCCGCGAATTGGAATACTGTCCATGCGCTCATGCAAAAACGCGGCCGTTTACACGAACAGTTATTTTATTAAATTTTCTCGGGTCGCACGAATTACCGGATAATAATTGCTTAGCTCTTCTTCCAACTCACTTCCTATAGCTCGAAATTGTTCAGCGTAACTATTCATTCAAAGTTCAAATCATATTACGGCCTCCCGAAATAACGCTTTGTTCACGAGCGAAATTACTGCACCATGATCTGAGCACTTTTCATTACACAAGTTTCAATACTCTTTCCGCTGATATAACTTGCGACCGCCCCGTACTGCTGTCCCGACAAGAAGAAACAATTTGAGACCGCTCAGTACCGACGCTCAGCTCACAGAAGAAAATTTTCTTCCGGTCAAGTCGCGCCTCCCCTCCTTTCTCCTCACAAGGATCTGAGTGGGGGTTGCTCCCTTATCGCACTTGGCCGGTACCCCTCCTGGTCAGTTACTGCTGTTCCGAACGCGCTCAGCTTCGCGCGGTCGTTTGAATTCACACTCCGTTTCCTTTTTTTTTTTGTATTTTCCTCGGTAATTTCTTCCTTAATCATCCACATATCACAATATATATATATATATATATATATATATATATATATATATATATATATATATATCGTGGAACGATTTTCGTAATATATATCTTGGAACGATTTTCCTAACATATGTAACTTGGAAGGCTTTTGGGCGCAGGTTGTGCGGCTGCTGCTGGAGGGCGGGGCGTTGGTGGAGGCGCCGGACATGGAGGGCGCGACGCCGCTGGCGCTGGCCGCCGCCGCGGGCCACGCGGACGCCGCGGCGCTGCTGCTGCGCAAGGGCGCGCTCCCCGACGCCAAGGACGAGAAAGGTCGGCGCGCCCTCTCCTCTACCCCTCCTCCACAGCTTCGCCGTTCCTTCTACGCACGCTTTCTGCTCTGGTTCAACTCCCGCGTGCGCCACCCTCTGCCCTGCCTTCGCGACACTCCTACGTCCCCCCTCCCCTCACCCCTCTCCCATCACCCGCCCTCGTAACCTCCCCTCGTTCTCCTTCCTTCCTTTCTCTTTTCGCTTCTCTTTTTCCCCCTCCCCATTTTCTCTCCCTCTCCCATTACTTCTCCTTTCTCTTCCCTGTTCCCATTCTTCCCCTCTCCTTTCATTTCTTCCCGTTTCCCTTCCTCTTTTTCCTGCCGCCTTCTCTTCCCTCTTTATCGTCTCCTTTTCCTCTTCCCTTTTCTCTCCTCCCGCCTTTTCCTATCGTCCAAAATCCCTCCTCCTATTAATCCTTCCTCTCGACCCAGTCTTCCTCCGTCCCCACCCATCACTCAAGTTCACCGGCTCTGTCACCACATTTCTACTCGTCCCCTACTCAAACTCAAAAAGGTCGTTTAAAATGATGGAATATAAAAAAATAATTTACTTTTTATGATACGTTATTGCTCGTTTTTGCTCGATACACACTGCTTGCCCTACTTGGACCGAGATCGTGGTGACGAGGGAAATATGAAAACAGTTGAATGGTGTTACAGGTTTTCGTAAGGAGGGAATTATGAAAAGACAAACTGAGTCAAGTCAACATCTAGTTAATTCGTAAATAATTACATCTGAATTGTGAGAATTAGGTTAAAAAATAAAATCTTATATGTGCCACTGTCGTTAACTGTGTCTAATCATCTCTGGGGGACAAAATGCCCTCGAGCCAAATGCCCTCGAGCTTTTAGTCGCCGCTCGATTATTATAACCCTTATATTGCCTTGGCGCATAATATGGTGGAAAGAAATAGGTGGGTTCTTATGCATCGTGTCCGAATTCAGCCAATGAGCTTCAGGCACCAGTTTGCGTCACAATATTAGCGGGAATTTTAAACGTCAAAATTATCACCTTGTTACAACTCATTGAAACGGATATACAAGTATGAAGCACCTTTTTAGAATATTTTATTTCAATTGCCCCTCCATTGTGTTATTTTTGTTGAAAATTGTCACTACATGCCACTTTCAACATGTTTCTCAACACTTCTCGCTCTCCATGCAACATGGGCGACCAGCGTCTGGTTTTTCAAAGGAAGTGGCCGTGTTGAGGTCACGTGGATCGTGACGCAAACTGGTGCTGCGCCGAACGAGCGAAAAAACGGTGCAGTGGAGGAGTCCACCCATTTCTTTCCAGCACGGTGCACACCTTCGAGCATAGAATACATAGAGGCGCCATAGTCGCTTCCTACTCATGGAAAGTTGAGGCAAACATGAAATGACTCCGATGACGTCACAGGTTGGCAGAAGTCTGGTATCGCCGTATGTTAGGCATCAGGGACTACCTTTCTGTCCCAATTTTAAACGAATTTGTGTACATGAGCTAATTATTTTTCATCGCCGGTAAACAAATGAAACTAAATAGTCTTTTTTTATGCTTTTGAATAATTTTCAATCCGACATACCTTTTAAGAAACGAAAAATAACGTTCATGACAGTTTTCGAGAACATTTTCACTGCTATGCGACTCTATTTGAAACAAGAAAATAATTTATAATTTAGTACATTTAACTCCAGAACTAAAGTGATTTCACTAATTAAAAAACTAATGGTGCTACAGAATGGCACAGACTTTCCCGTATTAGTTTTCTATTTCCTTTGCTCTCGGCTAGCTATTCGAACTTGCACATTCTCTTGCCACCTGCCATCTATCGCCGCCCAAAGTACATTTTTTGGACAATTTTATTAATTGTTCAGTTTCCAAGTAGTAGAACGGAAACATTATTTTAAGAATATTAAAGAACAGTAAGCCTAATCTTAAAGGCAATTTTCATTGAAAGATTTGGGAAAGTAAAAGAAAGGTTTATCTCCCCCTTAGCAATGGAAAAGAATTTAACTTGATTTATCCCCAGATAGTTTTTGGAGTTACAAGTTTAACTTGCAGACCAATAATATATTATTTGTATTAAGTTTCTGTTCTTCTAATTTTTCTCCAAGATTTTCATAATCCCCTCTTTCATAATTAAAAGATCTTGCCTCAGTATTGTCAGCAATCTCCAGGTTTATGTATATTTTACTTACTTAAAAGAATAGTTATGTATATAATACAATAGGAAAAGGACTAAAATTTATTTTTCTCAGGCTTGCGTATCTGAACATATAAGTATTTACAGATTAAAATTAAAGAGAATACTTGTTCAGATAGTAACAATTTATTCTCAAAAACATACATTATTGATTATTATTTTCAAAACATTGCAAACACGTGAAAACAGCATCTACCTAACCTAAAACATATGACCATTAGTACTTATCGAAAAATGCAATATCAACTCCCTTTGGTACCGATTCGTGCATTTATTAGCACTACAAGAAACAACTATCTTCACTCGACAGAAAATTGCCCTCACAACGCACACAATGTCACAAATACAGATAAAAAGGAAGTTGGGAAATTGCATTCGAACGCTGCAATCGCTGTTTTTTGCCAACCTGTGACGTCACGGAGCAGAGTTATGTTTGCTTCAAAATTCTCCGCTCAGGGCGCCTCTATGTAATCTATGCTCGAAGGTGCACACTATAACTGGATTTATTTACAGCGTCCTTCGACAGATCATCAGTTGTTACGGTGACATCCTATCCGGAGCTTAAACGTCACTATACTGCGATTTTTCTAACTCTACCTCTCAAGGCCTGTCTTCGCGAGGGAACATGTCACGATATTTTTCGTCTTTCTCAGTCGTGCCACTAGATATCGCATGGCCATATCAACCAGTGCTTGCGATTATGCGACTTCTAGCGGCAGGACCGAGAAAGACGCGAAATGCCATGTGATATTCCATCGTGGCCGTAGGTGCTTGAGAGGGCAGAGTTAGGAAACTCGCACTATACAGTGACGTCTCTATGGTGACGTTCAATCTCCCGATTGGATGACACCGTAACTACTGATGAACTGTGTAACCGTAGCATGCCACGAGCTTCTATGCGCCACTAGCGTCGGGAAAGGAAACTATTAGTAACCCCGGCGTTTTACAATAGGGATGGCGTTTTCTCTGGTGGCGGGGTGACGAACTGCGCGGAGGGGTGATTTCGTCGTGGCCCTCGTGCCACGGACTCCCGCTCGTGGCATCGACCTTGACAACACTCCTGTAAATAAACCGTGTACAAGTAATTGTGTTGTGCTTAGGTCGCACGCCGCTGTGGGAGGCGGCGGGCGGCGGGCACGTGGGCGTGCCACGGACTCCCACTCGTGGCATCGACCTTGACAACACTGCTGTAAATAAACCGTGTACAAGTAATTGTGTTGTGCTTAGGTCGCACGCCGCTGTGGGTGGCGGCGGGCACGCGGGCGTGCAACAGCTCGTGGCATCGACCTTGACAACACTGCTGTAAATAAACCGCGTACAAGTATTGTGCTTAGGTCGCACGCTGCTGTGGGAGGCGGAGGGCACGCGGGCGTGCCACGGACTTAGCTCGTGGCATCGACCTTGACAACACTCCTGTAAATAAACCGTGTGCAAGTAATTGTGTTGTGCTTAGGTCGCACGCCGCTGTGGGTGGCGGCGGGCGAGGTGCACGCGAGTGTGCCACGGACTCTCGCTCGTGGCATCGACCTTGACAACACTACTGTAAATAACCCTAATTGCGTTGTGCTTAGGTCGCACGCCGCTGTGGGTGGCGGCGGGCGAGGGGCACGCGGGCGTGGTGGGGCTGCTGCTCCAGCAGCGCGGGCTGGCGGCGGACGCGCGCGACGCGCGGGGCCAGCCGCTGGCGGTGCACGCCGCCAAGCACGGCCGCTGGGGCGTGGTGGCGCTGTTGCTGGAGCGCGGCGCCTCCGCCCTCGACTGCTCCGCGCCCGACGAGTCCGTGCTGGCGCTCGCCGCCGCCGCCGGCCAGGCCGACCTCGTGCGCGACCCTCCTCACACGCAGGTAATACGAGCGGCTCCGATGAGAACGACACAGTGCAGATTTAAAATGACAGAATGAGGGAGCAAATGGTGAATGGGAATGAACTGACTGAATAATGAATGGTGAGTCAATGAAGTGGTGGAATGAATGAATAAATGAATGATTGAATGGAGTAGATGAATGAATTAATGAATGAATGAATGACGATTGAATGAAGTAGATAAATGAATGGAGTAGATGAATGAATGAATGAATGAATGGAGTAACGGATTGAATGATTGCATGAATGGAGTTGTGGAATGGAAATAATGATTGCATGAATGGAGTTGTGTAATGAATGAATGGATAATTTAATGAACACTGAGTGGTGGAATGAATTAATGAATACTTGGAGTATTGGAATGCATCCATGCTAGCGTACATGCTAGCGTACATGCTAGCGTACATGCTAGCGTACATGCTTGCATACATGCTTGTATACATGCTTGTATACATGCTTGTATACGTGCTTGTATACATGCTTGCATACATGCTTGTATACATGCTTGTATACATGCTTGCATACATGCTTGTATACATGCTTGCATACATGCTTGTATACATGCTTGTATACATGCTTGCATACATGCTTGTATACATGCTTGCATACATGCTTGTATACATGCTTGTATACATGCTTGCATACATGCTTGTATACATGCTTCATACATGCTTGCATATATGCTAGCATACATGCTTGCATACATAGACGCATACATGCTTGCATTCATACACGCATACATACACGCATACACACATGTATAAGTGGAGTGGTGGAATTAATGGATGGATGGACTGACGGAACGAATAAATGGAACGACGAAGTGAATGTCAACACTGACCTATTCGAATTATCAAAGTTCGAGCTTTCGAGCGCCCCCAGAATATCACTGATAGACATATCAGTTACAGTGATATCGGTTAATCCCCTAAGGCTGTCTGGCGGGCTCGAGCATTGTGGTCACACCTGCGTAAACGTCTTAGACGATTGCAAGTTCCATCAAATTTAAATTAATACAAATATATTTATCTTTTTTCATTAATATAATACAGTTCATTTAAAATGTTCATCGATTCATTTGGTTCCATTAAGGATTTTACGGATTACGGGTTTTTACGGGTCTTGTTTGCTTCTAAAGAACTCTCTTTTAAAGTTGTACATTGAATAGTGAGGAAAATGAATGATTACATTTTTTTAAATGTTTGTTCTAAACAAGGGAACTAACTGGTAACGTTCTCAAACGAACTGTGTCGTGTTCTCAGGGGCGGCGGTAGCTTGGACGCCGGGCAGCTGGATGACGTTCATTTGTTTCCCGACATGTCACACTGGTCCCTTCTTAGAGTAACTATACTTTAATGGAGGTTCATGGCGTTTGCGCGGTGTGCTCAGAGGCGGCGGCAGCTGGGACGCCGGGCAGCTGGATGACGTTCATTTGTTTCCCGACATGTCAAAGTGGTCCCTTCTTAGAGTAACTATACTTTAATGGAGATTCATGGCGTTTGCGCGGTGTGCTCAGGGGCGGCGGCAGCTGGGACGCCGGGCAGCTGGATGACGTTCATTTGTTTCCCGACATGTCAAAGTGGTCCCTTCTTAGAGTAACTATACTTTAATGGAGGTTCATGGCGTTTGCGCGGTGTGCTCAGGGGCGGCGGCAGCTGGGACGGCGGGCAGCTGGATAACGTTCATTTGTTTTCCGACATTCTTAGAGTAACTATTCTTTAATGGAGGTTCATGGCGTTTTCGCGGTGTGCTCAGGGGCGGCGGCAGCTGGGACGGCGGGCAGCTGGATAACGTTCATTTGTTTTCCGACATTCTTAGAGTAACTATTCTTTAATGGAGGTTCATGGCGTTTGCGCGGTGTGCTCAGGGGCGGCGGCAGCTGGGACGCCGGGCAGCTAGATAACGTTCATTTGTTTCACGACATTCTTAGAGTAACTATACTTTAATGGAGGTTCATGGCGTTTGCGCGGTGTGCTCAGGGGCGGCGGCAGCTGGATAACGTTCATTTGTTTCCCAACATTCTTAGACTAACTATACTTTAATAGAGGTTCATGGCGTTTGCGCGGTGTGCTCAGGGGCGGCGGCAGCTGGGACGCCGGGCAGCTGGATAACGTTCATTTGTTTTCCGACATTCTTAGAGTAACTATTCTTTAATGGAGGTTCATGGCGTTTGCGCGGTGTGCTCAGGGGCGGCGGCAGCTGGGACGCCGGGCAGCTGGAGGCGGCGCTGCGCGCGGCGGGCGGCGGGGCCGTGGTGTGGGCGGTGGCGGAGGCGGCGCCCGCGGCGCTGCGGGGCGTGGCAGGCCGCACGGCGCTGCTGTGGGCGGCCGGCGCCGGGCGCGGCGAGGCGATGGGGGCGCTCCTGGCGGCGGGGGTGGCGGTCGACGCCCGCGACGAGAAACATCAGACGACGCTGCACGTGGCGGCGGCGCATGGCCGCGCGCGCTGCGTTGCGCAGCTGTTGGCCGCCGGCGCCGACCCGGCCGCCCGCACCCTGGACGGGGACACCCCGCTGCACCTGGCCGCCAGCTACGGGCGCGCGGACTGTGTACGCGTGCTGCTGGAGGCTGGGGCTCCGGCAACGCAGAAGGACGAGCAAGGGCGCACGCCGCTGGACGTGGCCAAGACCGACGCCGTGAAGAGGATGCTGGGAGGAACAGATGGGTGGAACACGAAGTGAATTAATCCTTTAGAGTTCCTCTTGTGCGATGTTTGTATCTCGGTGCCAACCTCTTTTTATTCCCAATCCCTTCAAAACAGTTTTATGAGTAATAGACTTCCATTTTCATGCTGAAGAACAACTAAAGATGGACGCTGCAGTGAGGAGGATGTTGTGAAGGCGGTGGAAGAGAGGTGAAATAAGTAGTAAATTCGGCAGCCACAGTTTACATGAAGTTCCATTTATTGCAAACACGTGACGTGAATTGTTCATGATACACATTACAGTGCTTACGATTGACCTTTCTCTGGTCTACTAGTCGCGTGTTTGTCTACATCTTTTGTTACCAGCACCTCCAAAACCTCTTAAGGAGAAAGCCGATGTCTTCCAGTCTTGTGCTGAAGAGTGAAGCTCTAATATGCGTCGTGTATTTATTGATGCCATGATGTGCTCTGTTAAAATATTCCCCGTACCAGTGGATGCTGGACGCGCTGCGTTGTTCAGCTGTTGGCCGCCGGCGCCGACCCGGCCGCGCGCACCCTGGACGGGGACACCCCGCTGCACCTGGCCGCCAGCTACGGGCGCGCGGACTGTGTACGCGTGCTGCTGGAGGCCGGGGCTGCGGCAACGCAGAAGGACGAGCAAGGACGCACCAAACAGATGCGATGAAGAGGATGCTGGGTGGAACAGATGGGTGGAACACGAAGTGAATTAATCCTTCAGAGTTTCTCTTGTGGGACGTTTGTATCTCGGTGCCAACCTCCTTTTATTCCCAATCCCTTCGGAACACTTTTATGAATAATAGAAGACTTACACATTCATAATGAAGCACAGCTCAAAATGAACACCGCGGTGAAAGAGGATGTTGTGAGGCCGGTGGAAGACGGGTGGATTACCCAGTAAATTCAGCAGCCTAAGTTTACATAAAGTTCCATTTATTGCAATCACGTGACGTGAATTGTTCATGATACACATTACAGTGCTTACGATTGACCTTTCTCTGGTCTACTAGTCGCGCGTTTGTGTACATCTTAGTGCCAACTTCACTTTGTTACCAGCACCTCCAAAACATCTTAATGAGAAAGCCGATGTCTTCCAGTCTTGTGCTGAAGAGTGAAGCTCTAATATGCGCCATGTATTTATTGATGCCATGACGTGCGCTGTTAAAATGTTCCCCGTACCTCTGGATGCTGGACACGCTGCGTTGCGCAGCTGTTGGCTGCCGGCCACACCCTGAATAGGGACACCCCGCTGCACCTGGCCGCCAGCTACGGGCGCGCGGACTGTGTACGCGTGCTGCTGGAGGCGGGGGCTCTGGCAACGCAGAAGGACGAGCAAGGGCGCACGCCGCTGGACGTGGCCAATACCGACGCCGTGAAGAGGATGCTGGGAGGAACAGATGGGTGGAACACGAAGTGAATTAATCCTTCAGTGTTCCCCTTGTGGGAGATATTCCCAATCCCTTCCAAACATTTTACAAGTAGTGGATGACTTTCATATTCATTATGAAGAACGCTGCAAGACAGACGCCATGAAGAGGATGTTGGGGGAGCAGAGGGGTGCAACACTTTGTCCCCTTGAGGGATGCTTGCATCTCTATGCCAACATCATCTTTTTCCCAATCCCTTCAAGAAGCAAGAGCAGGAAGATGGAACACGCAGTAATTCACTGCCACTTTAAATAAAATTCCATTTATCGGGATCGCGTGAATTATTTACGATACACATTAGAATATTTCACAACGTGTTGAAGTGTCGTATAGTTTTGTATATGCGCCCGTAATTCCAGTTAATTGATGTTTCCATTCCGATTGGCCTTTCGGTTCCCTTCCGATCGTCTGTATGTCTACATCTGAGTGCCAAATTCGCCCTGTTTCAACCTCCTCTATTACCAATCCCTTCAAATCTCTTTGACGAGTAATAGAGGACTTCCTTATTCATGCTGAAGAACGCGCCAAGACGGATGCGGTGAAGAGGATGTTGGGAGAAACAGAAAGATGGATTTGCGCAGTAAATTCAGCCGCAGAGTATATAAAATTCTATTTGTCATGATCACGTGACGTGAATTGTTTAAGATAAACATTACAGTACTTAAGGACATGCTAAACTCATATTTTTGTATATGAGCTCGTAATTCGTGATCACTGATGTTTCCATTCTGATTACACTTTCTCTCCTTTCCCTGACGTCTGTTTGTCTACATCTGAAAGCTAACTTCACCCTATTACCACCACTTCCGAAACCCCTTTACGAGAAATCGATGAGTCTCATGCTGAATAATGAAGCGCTCATATGCGTCGCTTGCTTGACGAATAATCGAAGACTTCCATGTTCATGCTGAAGAATGAAGTTGAATCACAGACGTGTCTTTTGTTTTATATATTACGTGCGCGAGTAAAATGTTCTGTATTTGTTGCTCGCTGTACGGGGATTGCCAGACATGAACTCGCCGATTGCGCTAGAGTGCAGCTGTAGATGGCACGCAGGATGGTCAAGACCGCACGCCGATGGCCAAAACAGACCTATACTGCGATTTCCCTAACTTTGTCCCTCAAGGCAACTCAAATCCCATCTTCGCGATGGAATATGTCACGGCATTTCGCGTCTTTCTCGGTCTTGCCGGTAGAAGTCGCATGATGGCAAGCATTGCTTTATACGGTCGCGATCGTGCGAAATCTAGCGGAACGAATGAGAAAGATGCGAAATGCCGTGTCATATTCCATCGCGAAGATGGGATTTGAGTTGCCTTGAGGGACAAAGTTAGAGAAATCGCATTATAGCGAAGAGGATGTTCGAAGAGAGGGGTGGAAGAGACAGTGAATTCAGCCGCCACAGTTAACATACAATTCCATCGTGTTCACATGACGTGATTTGTTCATGATACACATCACAGTGTTTCACGTCGTGCCAAATTCTCTTATATTTTTGTACACGCGCCCGTAATTCGTGATCGCAAATGTTTTCATTACATTTGAACATTCTCTGCACCTCCCGTCGTCTGTTTGTCTAGATCTCTTTTTACTGATAGTCTACTCCAAACACAAGATTTGCCCACTACTTTTGAAATCGACCCTCAATACTAAGCCCAAGGCATCCTAAGCTTTTGCTATTGGCGAATATATTTGCTTTTTCGGAGAAACAGCTGTAGTAGTTTGATTACAGCTAGCAATTCCGACTTTCCATTTTTATTCCAGCGAAAGTCGGTATTTCGACCACGAAAAACATCAAAAATCAAAATCGGTTTCTTCCCGACTCGTGGTGAGGTTTCTGTCTACAGGCGTGAAGGCTAAGGATACTGAGTCGATGTTTACACTTTGATTTGGGATTCTTCTTTGGGGTTAAATGCCCAAAAATCACTCAAAATCAGAGATTACACGCCATCTGGTGGGGGTGACCTTAACAACATTCAATTTCAGAGTGGTTCAGGCCTTGATAACGTTATCTACAAATTTCTATCTGACTTGTACTCTCTCTGGAAGCCATTGACTTCATTGATTGTAGGAAAATGTACAGGAATTATTCATCTATCCTCTCCCATGATTCCTGCCACCAGCCGAACACATTCGCAGTAGCTCCTCTCAACTCTTCCAATCTATTTCCAAAGTTTTGGGGGAGGGACTCATGCAACACGCATATTGTATACTTCACAGTATTACATCTCCATAATATGATTCAATGAATGCTGAACTGACAATGTGTCGGCATAATACGCCTATGTTATTGTGGAATATTCAACCAGTTAAGTTCGTTTCTTGCGATAATTATTTAGAATAATGACTTCCTACCAGCTTTTGCAGGAATATTTGTGTTTTTTGAATGTCTCAATGAATTAATTCTTGTTCAAATGTGGGTATCTTCAAGTACTAGATGTTTAATTTGCTTTGAAAACAATCTTGTTAATTTCGCCAGACGTGGCATATAAGAAGGTAATTCCCACTACTGTCTTTTGAAAGAGCTTCATTTGTTGCGAGAGCTTGCGTCGATATTTTACTGTTTTCCTTCAACTTTAAATAATGTTTTCAAGAAAATTATTGCAAATTTGTGTATAAACAATATGACATGATACACAGAATTTGTATGCATTGAATATAATTTTAATAGATTTGCGTGTAATACGTAACAATGGATTTGTATGAGTTTGCTCCACAATCACTTTTGAATCAGTGGAACGATTCCTCCCAAATTTTTAGGAACACTTTTGAGAAGCCTAAAAAAGAAGTTCGCGCCTCCAAATAGTTACCCTTAGAAATTTGGAACTGAAATCCGCAGTGTGGTTTGTTGTTAGGGCGGACGGACCAGGTGAAGCGAATGAAGAATAAATAAATCGTGGGCAAAGCTTTTTTGCTTAGGCTAGTGTTTTTTCAAACGAAAAGTGTTTCACGACAAAAATATTTGAGAAACCATTGTGTAAAAGGAAGTTCACAATAATGAGCTCTCTACTGTCTCTCAAGTTCCTTCTCAGGCTTCACTCAACCCCCACCCTGACTTCTTGCCTCTTCAACTCGCCGCATCCTGCAGATAAAAGGCACCGCCTCTTCATGTAACAAACTTAAACATAAATCATAATTTGCAATCAGTCGAGATTCGATAAATGATAAATGATATTGAATAACATCCTTGAATTTCCATGACTGTGAATAGCATGCTCTAACAATTGTAATAAATGAAATGAAATAAAATAAAATAAAATGAGTTTCTATAATAAATATTTCGTAATTATTCAATACGACCATTCAATTCATTAAGTACTAATAATACAACGCATTAAAAATAATCATTTAGTAAACGATATGCAGATTTTAAAGGAGAATGGCACATGTTAATTTTTAGATCCGGATATTTTTAACAGGTTTACTGTTGATAAATTATTTGTCAACTTTATGGTGTGGAGTTGAACGTTGGACATAAAACTATTACAATATTTGATATTCAGAATCGCAAATAATTTTTATATTGGTTTATCTACAGCACAGCTCTATTTGCTCTATTCTATAACCAATACAGAGGAAAATGACAAATCTTTATTGATATTGGAGAAGAAAGGTACTTAGTGTGCTGTTACATGTTCTTATCAAAATTAGCATTGGTGCTAAAGTACTTTTTTCTTCAAATAAAAAATATACGTGTCATTTATTAAATTGAATGAATTGAAATGGGAAATTTCGAGAATGACAGTTAGGCCTATTCCTGCTTTAACTAAACATACTACAATTATATAGTTTGTTTTAAAGTAAGAGTGTAATCAGAACATAAGGCATGGCATATATCTCTGACTCTGTAGCGTTTCTGTGTAGTAAAACCGAAATGTCCTTAATAGATTGTCATAAGCTTTTCCTAAATTTGCACATGTTATAAACTTTTGCAATTCCCTTCTAAATTTCAAGGAAAGTAAAAGATTCTGAATATTCTGTTCAATTGGGAAGACGATGGTACTTTCCCCTTACACATTATTCGTACGCTACTGCATTGATACATACATTTGCAATGCAAGATTTATTGGAAGAACAGCAATCAATCAAACAGTAGACAGGCTAATTCTCTGGACGGTCATCCATTCACGTACTCTCTACCCCAGGTTCAGAAGCTCTCGTAGTTAATGTAAGCAATGGGAGTGCTTTTTTATCATGACTGCACGTCGTTATCCCTTATCAGCTGCCAGCCGCGTGTGATAGCAACCCCTATCAGAGCCGCCATACGACCTCACAGATCGTCTCTATCTTGTCATCTTGCACTTTCTGGATTCGACTTGCAACGAGAGTGTTATTCGAGTTTGAATTGTGTGGCCGGTATTCGGTGTCATCAGTTTAATTTGCACAACTAAGGTGAGTTTTTTGTTTCTTAATTAATAGTTTCATTATTTCTGTGGTCACGGGATAAGTTCTTAAGTTAATTTTGGGCGAAATTGGGTTAAGTACTGAAACTACAAGTTAGGTATTATATTTTATTTTGGTAAAACGACCGAATTCAAATGTTGCCTCCTTATCGGCAAAAACAGGGTTGGGAAATAGTGTTGAGCGTAGAAAAAAGCGTTGGATCAATATTCTAACCCTTGTTTTCTCCAAAATAATATTTTCGACCTAAGAACTTTTACCCT
Source organism: Acheta domesticus (assembly GCA_031308135.1). Classification (NCBI taxonomy): domain Eukaryota; kingdom Metazoa; phylum Arthropoda; class Insecta; order Orthoptera; family Gryllidae; genus Acheta; species Acheta domesticus. Next base: position 22,391,034 of record JAHLJT010002630.1, read on the forward strand.
TTAACCACAGATTTATTGTGTAAGCTTGTTATGGTGTTATTGTTGTAAGGTTGTTTATGGTGAAGTGTAGGACATTACATGCGATAGTAGAAATGTATGATCGAACTAAGGTTTTGTTGACTTGAAGTCCAATAGAAAGAATACAAATCTTGATTGTCAAAAAAAATAATGGTGGTCGAATTTCTCTGTTACCGCCAGAGATGCATATGGCAAAAGGCCACTGCCTCTCGATTCTCTCACCATCCTGCATGACTGGTGATGACGTCACTGCTGTCAGAATCGGGCTATCGTTAAAACAAATATTATTTAACAGTGCTGATTATCCTTTCTTTCAATTGAACACCCAGAGAATTAAATATTACCGAGGACTAGCAATTAGTGATTGTTGACCCTTTGAATTGAAAAACAAAATTTACCTCTTAGGTAAAAGGTAGTAATTGTAGTTGTATTCTTACCTCTTAGGTACTAGTTCTCATACTTCAGAGGTAAAGGACGATGTGTCACATTTAATACCTAAATTTACAGTGAAACAATGTAAAGATTTTTCCCTCTGAATGTAGACATGGTATTGTTTGAGAGCTTGGAACTTCGTTTTTAACCTCTTTGAACCTAGTCCTCTAGGCCTTACGAAGAGCAGTGACTTTGGAACAAATGTGTTTAAATATCTCATTTAGCAAAACAACTGCCCTTTACTTTCTGAATACAAAAATTAAACTTTAAATCGTCGAATACGTGCAAGAGATATAACCTAGTTGCAATTCTCCTACTCAGAGTTACATTTATAAGAAATAAGACTTTGCAAAAGTACCAGTATATTAAGTACATATTTTTTGCAATTTTGCTCTTAAGTTTCTAAGAAAATGTTTTAATGGAAGGAAAAAATCAAATCGAACAAACATAGTGGGAGTAACTTCATCTTTTATGTCGCAAACGTAAGTAGTGACATTTATATTTCATTTTCTGCCGCTCATAACTCTTCTCCTTTTCATAGGCAGCCATCAAATACTTCTACCTATTAAGATATACATCCAAAAATATTGCATTCCCGAGTTCAAGAGTTTTAATTGCGAATTAAAATTGATACTTGATTGATTTGCAAGGGATATTTCTGCTAAGGAATGTGTGTGGGAACGAGACGAATTGCCATAAAAGCAATATCAGTGGGAAGGACGATTACATTCAATTTTACACGTTGTTGCTCTATCTGTGAGATAAGTTCTGATCTCGGCTATCTAGCTAATGCCATATGGGCAACATGCTGGCCGACGCGTAAGCTTCCGATGACGTTTGGAGATAAGCGGTGTCAAACGTCAGTCGAAAAGGGTGTGGCTGAAGCATTTTTATCTCCCCCTCAAATGTTTAACATCATATTCCGACAAGTTTTATCGGCATTTGAATAATTCATTCGAAAAAAATATCACTTTGCACGTTTGTTTGCGAGACTTCTTGGCCTTCCAAAGAAGCCTAAATCTAGTTAGAAATGTATTAAACCAAATTATGAATGCGTATTAATGCTTCAGTGTTGAATCCAATGGTTTTTATCACAGTTATTCACACAGGATAAATGATAATATGAGGTTTTATTACTGAAATATACTCGTAATTCGCCCGCTGTCGCTACTCGAACTCAAGGATCTTTCCGGAGAGAGAGAGAGAGAGAGAGAGAGAGAGAGGAGAGGAGAGAATGGGGGATGGTGTCACGGTTTTCTCCATCTTGCAGGAGCAGTCAGGAGCAGAATGTCAAACCCGTTGAATGTAAACGAGTTCCTGAAGAATGTGGAGACTATGGAAGCGACCATGAACGAGTTCTTGAAGAAGCAACAGGAAGTGGAGGACCGGCTGGTCCGCGTCGAGGAGTCGGTGCAAACGCTCCTGGGCAGCATGATGCCCAAGCTGGAGGGGTTGCTGGTGACTTTGAACACATCTCCAATCCAACAACCCCCCGCCGCCTCTACTGCCACCCCTGCTCCCACCTCGGCCCGCCCCACCTCCGCTCCAGCCAAGTCTTCCCTCTCCCTCCCGGTCATTACCCCAATCGCCTCCCCCACCCGAGGATCCAGCCCCGCCCCCACCCTCTCTCCCTTCTCCGCCCCAGTCATCACCCCGGTCCCCTCTCCCACCCGCGGTTCCAGCCCCGCTCCGACCCACTCCCCCATCCCCGCCCCGGTCATCTCCCCCACCACTCCCACCACCCCGATCCTCGCCGGCTCCTCGCTTCCCACCACTCCCACCACCCCGTCTCCCATCGCCGCTGCCGCCGCCGCCGCGGCCTCCGCCCAGCTGCTGGAAGCGGCCCAGGGCGGCGACGCGGACGCCCTGAGGCGGCTGCTGAGAGAGGGCGCTGACGTGCAGCAGCGGAACCAAGATGGCGACACCGCGCTCCACGTGGTGGCCACGCAAGGCCACGTGGCCGCAGTGCAGGTGAGATTCGCGTTGAATGCGGGTAGCTTGCAGGGTTGGGCAGTATTTAAATACACGTATTTGAAATATGTATTTTAAATACATTTTGTTTTTGAAAATCCATATTTTTGAGTTATTTGAGCGTGTAATTTAGATGTGTATTTAAAGAGATAAAGTAAGTGTATTAAAAAAATACTTCAAATACAGACGTAGAAGAAGATAGGTTAGAACGAGGATAGTTGCTTTTTGTTTGATTTCACTAGTGAACGTACCTCATTGAAACAAAAATAAAAGCTAATTTTAGCTGTTGAATTTGGATTCCCTTCATTTTCAAATGATAAATACAAATCATGAAAAATGTTGGACAATTATCGGGTAATAAAAAAAAGCATTTATTCGTTATAACAGTAGTCTATGTTCATTCATGAATGACTGTTTTCCTTTGCAGATTTTATACATTCGCCTACAAGGGGTTTATTGTCTGAGGATTTGTTTGAAAAATTAGTCGTTTTAAAAAGAAATTCCATTTGTTTGCGTTAGACATATTTTTGATACCACTTTATATTTGAAAATATTTATACATATGGTTACAATACATTACAATAGTTATTGTTCAGACATTTCTATGACTGTCAATTACTAATTTACGAGTACTGTAATTGACAATTATCGTTGCAATAAAATTATAGAATATAAAAATTATTATATATTTACAGTATTTTGAGTATTTGAAGTATTTTAAATACGTATGTACTTATATTCAAGTCCTAATGTATTTTGTGTATTTTAAATACTTATTTATAAAGTATTTTAGGGAATAATTTAAATACAAAATTTAAAGTATTTTGGCCAACCCTGATAGCGATTTATAAATGTGGATGGTGGTTATTACAAAAATAATATTTTGTAGATTAATGCGTTTTTACCGGGTAGCCACTTTCTGAAAAACAAGAAAAACCGGAAAAAATTAGGGATGCATTTCATTGCTGTGGAAATGTCGGGGGAAATCAAGTAATCTGTGAAAAAATGGCAGAAGTGAGGGAACCGTTTGAGATGTTTATAAAACTCGGGCCAGAGGCCCTAGGGGGTTTTTGTCGCTGCTCGATCACTGACGCCCTTGGTGCATAAATAACTGCCTTTATAATGCCCTTGGTAAATTAAATAACTGCCTTTATAATGCCCTTGGTAAATAAATAACTGCCTTTATAATGCCCTTGGAAATAAATAACTGCCTTTATAATGCCCTCGGTGCATAATATAACTGCCTTTATAATGCCCTTGGTGCATAAATAACTGCCTTTATAATGCCCTTGGTGCATAAATAACTGCCTTTATAATGCCCCTTGGTACATAATAACTAAATTCTTGCAAAATCAATTTTTCTAGGCAGACATTCACAGCATAACAAACTTTATTAAACAATTTTTGTACAATTTTTATTGGCTGGAAGGTCGTGCTTAATCAAATTATATTTTTGTAAAGGAAATATATAATGATATTCATTTAATTGTTTTAGTTTCAACATCTTTTACCTAAGATATATTTTGAATAATTAATCTTATCGTATCATATCATCTACATTATACACAAAAAACTAAATTATTACAGATACGTCATAAATATCAATCTTCAATTACAAAGAAGAGGAAAGTTAAAGCATGTGCATTTGTGATATTAGATTAATATATTTATACATTTATTTTTATTACACCCTGATGATAAAGACCAAAACTTCGTAAAGGTCAATAAAAATGTAAAAAGTCTTTACAAAAATTGTTTAATAAGTTCCTAGGCACTGTTGCCACACTTTTCGTCCATCGTACAGCGACCTTCCTGAGGGAGAATTGCCGAAACGGCCGAAACGTTGGCATCATACCTAGGACGACACGTCTCGTGGACAGACAAGTTACCTAATGACTCTGCGGCGGAAGCATAAGCTTTCCTTCAACTTAAAATATATCTTTAACGTCAATACACACATAATTATTTCGTAATTATGCACTGATATACATTTTTGTGGAACATTTATTAGGCTAACTCTTGGCTGTCCGGGTGACGCCGCATACAAGTCTGTGTAGGCGACGTTTCGACCATCTTTTTTGAGGTCTCCAACAGGGCTGGTCGGATGAAGACTTCGACAAAAAATGGTCGAAACGTCGGCTACACAGCCTTGTACGCGGCGTCACCCGGACAGCCAAGATCTTAACTCTGGCCGCGAAAGCCTAAGACTTCATTTATGATAGTAGTAACTTCATTCTTTGTGCACGTCTTCTGAATTTCAGTGGGAAATATAGTTATTCAAATTATAGATTTCCATATTATCGCGGCAAAAGTATTATTCTTTCATGAAGAATATGATGAGGGTTAAGGACAGAAATTTATAGCCAATTTACCTTTGAAAATATATTTTATTATATAGGAGCGAATATTTTGTCAACAAAACAAAAAAAAAACTCTATTTTTCCGTATTCAAAATTCGACTATAATATGGTTTAGGATAGAGATCACAGAATTATGAAAACGTGCACAAATTTACTTCTCCCCATAGCCCACACACAGTTTTTAACTGTTTTTGACGTAAATAAAAAAAATAATAAAGTGCGAGGTGTAATCTGCTTGTGTACCAACCCCTGTGCAGGAGCTGGTGTCGGGCGGCGCGTCGCTGCAGGCGCCCGGGGAGCGCATGCGCACGCCGCTGCACTGCGCGGCCGTCCACGGCCGCCTGCGCGTCGCCAAGCGCCTCCTGGACGCCGGCGCGGAGGCCGACAGGTGAGGCAAGGTCT
>JAHLJT010002630.1:22396316-22488816 GCA_031308135.1 Acheta domesticus
TGTCCGTCCGTCCGTCCGTCCGCCTGTGAACACTGCTAGCGCCTAAACCATACGTACGATTTCTTCAAAAATGGATATTCCCCGGTCGATCTGGTTCTAGTCGAAGCTTTGAGATTTTGAAAAAGATTCTTCAAAATTTGGAGATACTTTATGTGAAGCCCCCCGGGGATTTTCAAAATTTTCTCAAAAACGGCTCCAAATTTTTACTTTCTCGCTACTGCGGTAGAGACAAAGTTATGTAATGCTGCGGGAAAAAACGGCGAATTTTCAGTAGAAAACTGTTATTATAAGGTCCTGGTAACGAAAAAGTGGATGAATCCAGTTGGTAAATTTAGAGAAAAAAATCCTCTAACACGCGATATAGAGAGAATCCATGTTTTGTGGGTCATTGATACTGCAAAATCGATTAACCTCAAAATGACTGTCCGTCTATGTCTGTTAACAACGCTAGCGGCTAAACCATTTCTATCTGCATTTGTTTGCCAACGCTATCAGTATCGTATTGTATATTAACTTTTAATTATTTTACTTTCTCGCATACTGTTTACGCAGAATATTTTATGGCTAAAAAACTCATCGTATATGTTCGTTTATACACAGAATACCTTTTACAATGAATTCCATGCCAGAAATATATTTTCATTTAACATTTTGACTACAAAACCTATTGCTTGAAACTATTGAATTTTTGCACCAAATGTTCTACGATTTCAAATGAGTTTTACAAAACATGACAACTGAGGTGTGCTAATTCGGAGAGAAATAAAAATGGTACTGCATACTTACGAGTATTATTAAAGGCGACAAAGTACATGTTGTTTTAACTTCACTAGTTTCTTGAGTGACATTTGAAATCGAATAAGATTTGCACTAGGTTCTGAGTATTTTCAGCGGTTTACGAAATTTCTTAGCGGCATTGTTTCTCCCTTTGTTTTGTTTTTGATACCTTTATCACTTTTCTTGTCCTCGGTAGTGAGGCTCCTGTTGAACCGTCTTCTAGAGCGATAGTATCTAAATTTTTGACTAGTTTCATGTGAGTTATTTATTCACAGATATGGTACATCACTTTGATAAACGCAATTCAACAAGTAAGCATAAGTAACAACCTAAAAATATTTCTCCAACTTGATTCTTCAGAGTGAATTGGGGTTCCGCAAGGTTCAATTTCAAGTACCTACAAATATAGTTGAATCCTTCTCTCAACGTCATTCTTAGCAGAAGGACCCCTGCTAGATATGACATGTCCTTAAATTGGCCTTCATTTTATGGAGGACACTCACTTCAAATCCAATATGCGTTACATTGTGGTTTGAAATACTTTTACTGGTTCATGCATTTCCTTAATAGCACTATCTGTTTCCCTGCTTCTTCCTTTATTTTTTACGTCCTCAGTAGGAAGGCTTCTGCCACACAGCCTCTTAGGGCGTGGGGACGGGCAAACGCGGGTGTGACCGTTTTATCAGCATTGGGGCCCCTTGGGCCTTCGTTAATTTTTGGGGTCCCCTATTTCTACTTTCACCGATCTCTCGCCACCCCCCCCCCAATTCGATGCTGAAATATAAAGGAAGTCCTATCAATTCACATTGTATTTTGTTTCTTTTAATATTTTGAAAGCATTTTCTTAGTGTTTCATTTTAACATTATTCAAACAAAAAATTTAAACATATATTTATAATTACTTGAAAAATACTAGATTTTTTATTGAATTGTACAACTTAAAATTGAAACGCATCAACCAGCAACCTTGCATATTGTATATATTATCCAATGATGCGTGACACATCACCTTGTTAGGCCAATTTTTGCGTATAGTTTAATCACACATCACATTTTTATGCGTTTTTTATTTATTTTTTGAAAAAAAATGTATTAATTTTTTAAGAACTGGGGCGGGGGGGGGACTTTGAACGTTGGGAGCCCTGGGCCCAGACCCTTCGGGCCTGACTCTGGCGAAGGGGCGTGGCAACGGTGTCGGAGAAGGAGACGTGGAGCGCCGCGCCACAGCAGCGTCGTCGCTAGGAAGCTGTGGGTTCACGAATATACAATATTGCTCCCAAGGGGGGAGGGGGCTCATGGGCTTTAGGACACCCCAGATGGCAATGAAACGTGAATAATATTGTTTTTACTAATTTTCTATGCCAACGAAAGTCATTTACTGTAACAATTATTTACGCAAATATAATAACTATAAATTAACAAATAAAATACATTATTTTGTCAGCAAAACTAAAAAGTTCTTTATAAGAAAACATGAAGCGCTCTTCCCCTCCCCGAGAAAAGTGAGTTCCTGTCCGCACCTGTCATATTCCTGTCAGCAGAAATCATTGAAAATAGAGCTCTCCTATCCTGATATTAAACGGAGCAACCATACATTTTCTTATATAGAACACAAATATGATATTCTTGACGTGCACGCAAATATAAATAACCGAAAAGAATACTAACAACCTGATTCACGAAAGTGAATTGACGGCGTTCCGCATGGTTCAGTTACGTACCTAATAATATATTTAGATTCTGCTGTTAATTGAGATTATTTCGCCTTTTATGTGCCGTGGGATTTTTTTTATCGCATTGTATGCGATAGAAATGCGAGTTACACTAGCTTGAAATCCAAATTGGCCTCTACTGTTTGAAGCACTTTCACTGGCTCGTGAACGTTTACAGAAGCACAGACTGTGTTTGTATGTTTCTTCGTTCCGTGTCGTCAGTAGTAGGGCTCGTACTGCACGGCCTCGGAGGGCGGCGGGGCGCGCGCGTGCGCGGGCGCTTGAGCACAATACTTTTTCAGCAGAAATCGTGGAAAACAGGGCTCTCCTCTCCAGATCTTAAATGAAGTAAACGGAAATGTTGTTATTATTAGTGCACAAATTTGATGATCCTCACGTGCACGCAAATATAAATAATCGAAAAGAATACCAACAACCTGATCCACTGAATTGACGGCGTTTCGCATGGTTCAGTTACATACCTAATTTTTTTACTCTGCTGTTAAATGAGCTTATTCTTTCTGAATAGTAGGGTCTGTCCTGCCTATTGTGTGTCATGAGGTTGTTTTTTTTTATCGAATGAGTTACAGTCGCTTGAAATTCAAAATGGTTTCTACTGTTGTTCGAAGCACTTTGAAAGATTCATGATAGTTCACAGAAGCACCGTCTGCGTTTCTGAGTTTCTTTCTTTCCTTATCGCCAGTAATAGGGTTCCTTCTGCACGGACTCGCAGGGCGGCGGGGCGCGCGCGAGTGTACGCAAATATTAATAGCTGAAAATAATACCAACAGTCTTTTTCTCAAAATGAAATGATGGCGTTCCCCATGGTTCAGTTACATACCTAATAGTATGTTTAGATTCTGCTGTTAAATTAGCTTATTGCAATAGAAACGCGAGTTACACTCGATTGAAATCGAAAATGGCCTCTACTGTTCGAAGCTCTTTCACTGGTTCACGCATTTCCACAGTAGCCCAGTCTGTTTCTCGCTTCTCGTGTAGTCAGTAGTAAGGCTCGTGCGTACGGCGTTCCGCATGGTTTAGTTATGTACCTATTTTTTTTTACTTTGCTGTTAAATGAGCTTATTCTTTATCAGTAGGAGGGCCTGTATTGCGTATTGTGTGTCGTGAGGTTGTGTTTTATTGTTCGAGGTTGTTTTTATCGTTTTTATTGTTTTTATCGCTTGAAATCCAAAATGGTTTCTACTGTTGTTCGAAGCACTTTCACAGACTCATGATAGTTCACAGTATCACAGTGTGTTCCTCGCTTCTCGTGTCGTCAGTAGTAAGGATCCTGCTGCACGGCCTCGTAGGGCGGCGGGGCGCGCGACGGCGCGGTCGTCGGCGTGCGCGGGCGCGTGAGGGCGCGGCGCACGGCGTCGGAGAAGGCGACGTTGAGCGGCGTGCGGCCCTGGTTGTCGCGCGCGGCGGGCGCGGCGCCGGCCGCCAGCAGCGCCGCCACGCACGCCGCGTGGCCCGAGCGCGCCGCCAGGTGCAGCGGCGTGGCCCCGCTGCGCGCGCGCGCGTTGGCGCTCGCCCCGCGCCGCAGCAGCTCCGCGCAGCACTCCACGCGCCCCTGCGCACACACACGCATGCAGTACAATTACTGTAAAGGCCGCTCCACAATAGCCCGTGAACGGGAACGACAACGCGAACGGAAACGGCAACGCGAACGGGAACGGCGACGCGAACGGGAACGTGAACGCGAACGGAACGGCAACGCGAACGGGAACGCGAACGGGAACGGCAACGCGAACGGAAACGGCAACGCGAACGGGAACGTAAAAGAAACTTCAAAGGCGGACATCTCAGGCAGGCGTTCACAACACGACGGGAACGCGAAGCTTGACGCGAACGGGAAAGATGGTCAACAACCGCGTCACTACACTGCGATTTTTCTAACTTGGCCCCTGAAGGCCCGTCATCACGACGGAAAGTTCCCCGAAAGTCCCCCGACAGCCGACCTGTCCCTTCACTTTACTGATCAGAATCGTCCGTTCAATGCGAAGTGCAAGCACGAGAGAAATGGAGCACCAACGCGTCTAGTATCTCAGAAGATGCTGTCGGAGAAAAAGGAACAGCAAAAAGTAAAATAAACATTTAAAAAAGTATGATCAAGTGTACTACAACCAGACATTTCTGAACTAAATTTATGAAGTGTGTATTACTATTAACAATTAAAAATGGTTAAATTTTCTGTTCTTGTAATTTATTTTACAGATGTTTTCAAAATCAGTTGCAGCAGTAAAGATTGGCAGTGAACTGTGGAAGTTGTCGAGCAATTTATTCTGAAATAATAACATACAAAACCTCCTCTCTCCAGAAACTACAGCCGTTATTTAAAGTTTTAGTTCAACACATTTCCGTGTTAAGAGCCGCAGGGCTTTCCTCCCACCGAGGGCTCGGGCAGCGGTCACTTCCCCCAAAAGCGAAAGTCTCTCACTAGAAGCCAGTGGGGCGCGGAAGTGCTGCCATCGCCATCGTGGGGCGCGTTGCTGGGGCCCTTGCGCAAGCCTGTTGTAATGTAGTGTAGAGCACATGAGTGCAAGTGCGATTGTTGTAAACATATTTGTGTCACCCTGCTGGACATGTGGTCAGAGGCGTATCTACGGTATGGCAGACATGGCACGTGCCATGGGCGCCACTCACAAGGGGCGCTATTTAGAGTAACCCGCTAAAACAAAAAACAACAACCCTAATTTGAAGTATCCTGACAGGGGCGCAAATGTTATGCTTGCCATTGGCGCAAATGTTATGCTTGCCATGGGCGCCTGAATACCTAGATACGCTTCTGCATGTGGTCTCACCCTGGCGGCGGCGGCGTGCAGCGCGGTGAGCTCGAGGCGGTCCTTGCCGTCGGGCGCGACGCCGGCGTCGAGCAGCGCCGCCAGCACGTCCACCCTGCCCCTCTGCGCGGCGCGCGCCAGGCCGCGGCGCCCGGCGTCGCCCCGCACGGCCCGCGGCGCCGCGCGCGCCACCGCCCACGCCGCCGCGCCGCCCGCCGCCTCCTCCAGCGCGGCGCGCACCTGCTCCTCGTCCGCCGCCGCCCCCGCCGCCAGCAGCGCGCGCGCCGCCTCCAGCGCCTCGGCCTCCGCCCCCTCGCCCGACGCCGCGCCCGGCCCCGCCGCGCCCGCCGCCAGCGCCAGCGCGCTGCGGTCCGCGCGCCTGCGCACACACACACGCACGCTGCAATTCAACTGTCATCTTTGCACGTCGAAATAAAAAAAGGCCAATTTAAAATGCCTCCGCTGCGGTCTGCGCGCCTGCGCGCACACACACGCACGCTGCGGTGCACTTGTCGTCTTTGCACGTCGAAATAGAAAAAGGGCAATTTAAAATGTCTCCGCTGCGCCCGCCGCCTGCGCCAGCGCGCTGCGGTCCGCGCGCCTGCGGACACACACACACGCACGCGGCAATTCAATTGTCATCTTTGCACGTCGAAATAAAAAAAGGCCAATTTAAAATGTCTCCGCTGCGGTCTGCGCGCCTGCGCACACACACACGCACGCTGCGGTGCACTTGTCGTCTTTGCACGTCGAAATAAAAAAAGGGCAATTTAAAATGTTCCGCTGCGCCCGCCGCCAGCGCCAGCGCGCTGCGGTCCGCGCGCCTGCGCACACACACACGCACGCGCCTGCGGTGCACTTGGTTTTGGGAGTTCTTTGCACGTCGAAGTAATCGAGATAATGAAACATGTCCACAGTCATGAGTATTTGCTCGATGGGATCAGGTTTTCTCTCGTAGGTTTGGGTTGGGTCGATATGGGACTGGTGTGGTCTGGTTAGTCTGATCTAGTTTCGTCTGGCCTCGTCTGGTCTGGTCTCGTCTCGTCTGGTCTGGTCTGGTCTCGTCTGCTCTCGTCTCGGCTGCTCTCGTCTCGTCTGCTCTCGTCTCGTCTGCTCTCGTCTCGTCTGCTTTCGTCTCATCTGGTCACCTCTCCTCTGGTTTCGGCTTCTCTAGTCTCGTTTGGTCTGATCTCGTCTCTCCTGGTCTCGTCTCTCCTGGTCTCGTCTCGCCTGGTCTCGTCTCGCCTGGTCTCGTCTCGCCTGGTCTTGTCTCGCCTGGTCTCATCTATCAGATCTCAGTCTGAAGATACAGTTGGTCGGTGAGTGAGTGGATTGGAGAGACGGACAGGTGGTTTCGTCAGCCAGTCGCAAAGCACCCCCACGTACTTGCATTTGGTAGCAGAAGCACCTTCCTCCAGCAGCATGGTCACGAGGTGCCAGCGTCCGTTCCTGGCGGCGTGCACGAGCAGCGTCTCGCCGCCGGGGTCGCAGGCGTCGGCGGGCACGCCGCTCCGCAGCAGCAGGCGCAGGGGCTCGGCGTGGCCCCGGGCCGCCGCGAGGAAGGCCGGCCCCAGGCCCTGGTCGTTGGGGGCGTCCGGCCGCGCGCCGCGCTCCAGCAGTAGCGCCACCACCTCCGCGTGGCCAGCCTCGGCGGCCAGCGCCAGCGCCGTGGCGCCGTCCGCGTCCGTCCCGTCCACGCGCGCGCCCGCCTCCAGCAGGCGCAGCGCCACCTAGGGGCAGGAGGCCTTTCATGAAGCAGCGCCACCTAGGGGCAGGAGGCCTTTCATGAAGCAGCGCCACCTAGGGGCAGGAGGCCTTTCATGAAGCAGCGCCACCTAGGGGCAGGAGGCCTTTCATGAAGCAGCGCCACCTAGGGGCAGGAGGCCTTTCATGAAGCAGCGCCACCTAGGGGCAGGAGGCCTTTCATGAAGCGGCGCCACCTAGGGGCAGGAGGCCTTTCATGAAGCAGCGCCACCTACGGCAGGAGGCCTTTCATGAAGCAGCACACCTATGCGCAGGAGGCTTTGCATGAAGCAGCGCCACCCAGAGGTAGGAGGCCTTTCATGAAGCAGCGCCACCTAGGGGTAGGCCTTTCATGAAGCAGCGCCACCTAGGGGCAGGAGGCCTTGCATTAAGCGGCGCCACCTAGGGGCAGGAGGCCTTTCATGAAGCAGCGCACCTATGCGCAGAAGGCTTTGCATGAAGCAGCGCCACCCAGAGGCAGGAGACCTTTCATGAAGCAGCGCCACCTAGGGGTAGGCCTTTCATGAAGCAGCGCCACATAGGGGCAGGAGGCCTTTCATGAAGCAGCGCCACCTAGGGGCAGGAGGCCTTTCATGAAGCAGCGCCACCTAGGGGCAGGAGGCCTTTCATGAAGCAGCGCCTCTTAGGGGCAGGCCTTCCATTAAGTGTTGCAACGAGGTCAGATGGAAAGATGGGGCCGAAGGATTTAGGTCGATTCTAAGAAAAAACACGGCTTGTATTTATCATCTGGACGATGATCGCGATAGCTTTCGCGCGGACTCTCCTAGCGGGCAGGAGTAGATTTTGGGTACACCAGTCCGACGGAGGTCGGAGATAGTGCAATAGCGCTGGTTTTCAGAACACTAAGAGTCACCTGCAGAGAACACCCTGCGTCAAGGATTAAATCGAGGCCGAATAAGGTTGTTCCGAACGATCCAGTCCGATACCAACCAGGAATTAAGGGCTTTGTTTTCATCGTCGGCAACGCTTGCGCCAGCCTTAGCAAACGCCAACCTTTAGCAAACTTCTAGATTCTTCGTCATGACAATGTGGTCAGAGATGGAGGTAATATTTTTCACTCTCTGCACCGCGCGCGCCCACCTTCAGCACACGGACCGGGAGAAGTGGTGCAGGGCATCATCCGATGTCACAGCAGGCCCTCTGACCGCTCTCAGGCCCTAGGTTCGAGTCCCGTCGGTGGCAGGATTTTCGGCACTAACTAGATAGCTTATTTATTTATTTATTTATTTACGTCAAAAAACAGTTAAAAACTGCGTATGACGAGCTACGGGGAGAAGTGAATTTTGTGCACGTTTTCATAATTCTGTGGTCTCTATCCTAAACCATATTTTAGTCGAATTTTGAATACAGAAAAGAGAGGTTTTTTTCGAGTTTTGTTGACAAAATATTCGCTCCTATATAATAAAATCTATTTTCAAAGGTAAATTAGCTATAAATTCCTGTCCTGAACCCTCATGTTCTTCATGAAAGAATAATACTTTTTGCCGCGATAATATGAAAAACGATCATTTGAATAACTATATTTCCCACTGAAATTCAGAAGACGTGCACAAATAATGAAGTTACATTTATGTCCAGAAGCAAAACAAGGGACCATCTCAGCATTTGCTCAAGGATCAGGGAAACTGGACGAAAAACCTGATCGAGATGGGGGCCATCAACCCAGAAACTGTGGTACAATACTTGTTACAGGTTCTTTAGAATTATACAGTCCAAATGATAAATAATTACATTAACTATCATTGTTAAAATTAATTCTACTTTCCTTTTTGATGCTCGGTATAGTCTCGAATTGTATAGAAACAGTTATGCAGCAGAAAAGATTTTACTTGGGACTTAAACTTTTCTATTGAATTTAATCGTTTAATGTCTTCTGGCAAAGTGTTGAAGAGTAATGTACATGAATTGTATGTGAATGTTTTGTAGTGAGCTGTTGATACTGCCACTTGGTGAATATTACTACGTCGTGTGTTATACTTATAGACATCGGCGTTTGCCGAAAATATATTCCCTTAAGTAAGTCATTTTTGACAAAAACTACTGATTCGTAAATTAGGAGACAAGGTAATGGTAAAATTCCTAGATTAATAAAGAGTGACTTACAAGAATCACGTGGGTTGGATTTGCTTATTATTCGTACAATTTTTTTTTGTAATCTGAAAGTCTGTGAGCTATAAGATGTGTTTCCCCAAAATATTATGCCATATCTCAGGCGGGAGTGAACATTGGCAAAATATACACAACGAGCTGTATGAAGGCTGACGGAATTTGAAAGAATTCTGAACGCGTAGCATAATGAACTTAATTTTGTGTTCAATTCATTTAAGTGGGCATTCCATTTGAGGTTTGACTGAATTGATAGACCTAAAAATTTTGTTACATTAACATCAGTCAATGGCACACCGTTCATTTTCAATGGAGTACAGAATTTTTATTTGATATGGAAAACTGCCTTGAAACAGTTTTATTTTCATTTACTTTTAATTTGTTATTACGGAACCAATTTGAAACGTCTGATATTGTACTATTTACGGTTTCTTTGTTGCAAAGAATATTTGTATCATCCGCAAAGAGAACTGTTCTTCCGTTTCGAATCGCTAAGGGCATGTCATTTACGTATAATAGGAAGAGAATAGGGCCTAAAATCGATCCTTGCGGGACTCCACGTGCAATTGGCAAAGAACCGGAAAGGTGTGTACATAACGTTCCATCATTCCAGTAAGGTATTTCTACTCTCTGAGATCGTTGTTTAAGGTACGAACATAGCCAGTCTAGAGCAATACCACGGATTCCATACGAAGGTAATTTTGAAAGTAAAATGTTATGATCAATGACGTCAAAAGCTTTTGAAAGATCTAAAATATTCCAATAGTTGCTTCGTTTTGATCCAATGATGAGGCAACATCCTTAAGAAAAGAAAAAATGGCTGTTTCCGTAGATTTTGATTTCCGGAATCCATGTTGGCAATTTGAAAACGCGTCGTGTTTATTGAGAAAGGTTTCCATTCGCACATAAAAAAGTCTCTCTAATATTTTTGAAAAAACTGACAAAAGAGAAAAGAGCTACGTCGAATACAGCCGCTGAATGGAGGAGATTTCTAGCGGCCGGCTGCTCTGATCGGCAGTTTTCCGTGGTTTCTCCGATCAACACCAGGCGAATGCCGGAGCAGTACCCTAACAAACTGGCTACGGACCGCGCGCAATCTTTCCTTCCTCTTTCTCGTCCTATTCTCTCCTCTTACACACACACTTACACTAACATGCACTACACTATCACACATGCCGGGAGACCGGTCGGGAGCTTACAGCTTGTCCCGGCTGGGGCGGTGCCCCGCTGGTGGGAGATACCTGGTTAAGGGGGAAAACCTCGCTAGTCGACGGTAGGTCGGTGCCAGATCTCGCCATCCAGCGGGGAAAAGATCATCGTTACTTCCCGAGAAAAACACGCACTATACTTACGGGACTAATGACCTAAGTAGTTGACGGAAACACAAATAAATAAATCAACGGCGGTCCTTTGGAGGGTAAGTAAACCCGGCTGCCCATGTTGCAGATTTACTGCATGTAAAAGATCCTTAAGCCTAAAAGAAGCCTCTGAGCTAAATTGAAACCGCTAGTTGATGAAAAGCGCCCAGCGGAATTTGCGTGGTCAGGCGGAAGTGCAGGCCTGATGACCTGAGCTTCGCCACGTAAAATAGGCCTCGTTGAATTAAATCGAAAGAAAAGCGTAGGCTTCCGCGGCTGGTGTTGGTAGCTTCATGGCTGTCCGAGAGATCTCACGTCCTAAGCACTGGTGACAACGTTTCGACAGCCATTCTGCAATCTTCTCAGGGCGAAATTAGAGCCCGTAGATACAGAGAGTAGCGCATTTTATTGTTCCACCGATCCCCGCCATTTTATGTCCAGTTGTCAGGGGAATTGGAAATGTGTGGTATTCTGGGTGTTGAGAACGCTGATGTACCCCAAACCAATATTAATATTCTAGAAAATCTTCATAATTTCACCAAATGTTATGATATCCCTTCAGTTCTTTATTGGTGCCTGACGGGGTTGTCGAGCGAGTGGATATTAAATGGCGGCCCGGTTGCGCTACTTTCTCTATCTAGGAACTCTGCGAAACCAGGGCGGATAGCCCTCTCCCGGACAGCCAAGTAGCCACTGTACTTGGGGTTTTCGTTCTCGGCGCACCAAGATCACGGACGAAAAATGGAGAGGGAAGGCTTTCTCCAATGGGGAGCTTCCACGTAACAACATAGTAGTGACCTACAAGCTCCCTATTGGTGAAACCCTTCCCTCTCCATTTTTCGTCCGTGATCTTGGTGCGCCGAGAACGAAAACCCAAGTATAAACCTATGGTCACGGGGTAAAAGTTCTTAAGTCAGTTTTTGGCGAAATTAGGTTAAGTATTGGAACTACAAATTAAGTATCTATATTTAATTTTCATAACACGACCGAATTCAAATGTTTGCTCCTTAACAAGAAAAAAACGTTAAATAGCTTTGGGCATAGGAAAAAGCGTTGTCTCAATATTATAACCCTTGTTTTCTCCAAAACTAACTGACTTAAGAACTTTTACCGCGTGATCACAGGAATGGAAAGAACGCCGTCGCGGCGCAGCGCCGGCCGACCTGCGCGTGTCCGTTGGCGGCTGCGCAGTGCAGCGGCGCGCGCAGGCGGCGGCCGGGCAGGTGCGCGGGCGCGCCGCCCAGCAGCAGTCGCTCCGCGGCCGCCGCGTGGCCGCGCGCCGCCGCCACGTGCAGCGCCGAGTCTCCGCGCTCGTCGTGCGCCTGCGCGTCCGCGCCGCCGGCCAGCAGGCTGCGCACGCCCTCGGCGTCCCCGCGCGCCGCCAGGCGCAGCAGCAGCTCCGACCCCCGCCGCCGACGCGCACAGCTGGTCCAGCGACGCCGACGACGCCGACGCGCACAGCGCCGACCCTGAGGTACACCAAGAAGTGGTTGGGTAAGATGTTTGTTTGTGTGGGTGGGTGGATGTTTGAGTGGATGAGTAGATGTTTGGGTGGATATTGAGTGGTTGAGTAGATGTTTGAGTGGATGGGTGGATATTTGAGTGGATGAGTAGATGTTTGAGTGGATGGGGGAATGTTTGAGTGGATGGGGGGATGTTTGAGTGGATGGGGGGGATGTTTGAGTCGATGGGTGGATGTTTGAGTAGATGTTTCAGTGGATGGGTGGATATTTGAGTCGATGAGTAGATGTTTCAGTGGATGGGTGGATGTTTGAGTGGATGGGTAGATGTTTGAATGGGTGGGTAGATGTTTGCATCTTCAGTTTTTAAAATGCTTCTTAATTATCTATATTTTTATAAATAGTTTTGTTTGGTTCTAAAATTTCAAAATTCACATCGAAGATGCATCAACAATACCTATATCTCACGATTAATTGATTTTAATTGTACTGAAATTATCGATTATCAGCGAATCGAATCGTTTTTGCCCATTCCGAATCAGATGTGGGTGTAACGTCACACTCTGCCAACACTTTTTTTGTAGGATCTGCCGTTACGATTACTTAACTACTTATTTTTTTAAATAGTAACACTTGAATTCTTAGTTTATTTTACTTTTATTTTAAATTCCTTGTACAATGTACGTTAATATTTTGTACCTTTTCACTTTGTATAATTATCTCTTATGTATTTCGTTATAGGAACACGTTTTTTCGTTCAATTCTCTCTCTATAAGTCATCAATCTCCGTTGCTAACCTCATTCTCTAACAACCTCGGTACATCATATGTTTCTTATTTACCAAATAACAGTGTAAAAAATGTAAATAAACATTGGAATTGTGTGAAACGTTACAGTGGGCTTGGCGGAAGGGGAGTTTAATGTTGCGTGGTTACCGTTGGTTAACGTGACCATATTTTGAAATCACAAAAACAGGTCATTTTAGTTTTTGTCACAACGATAAAAGCTCGGCAAAAGATGACGTTAAATACTACTTTATCACAAATATTTACATTTCGAATTCGAAAAGTTGAAATGACGCCATATCTCCATTTGATCTTCCCAGAAACCACATCCGACTCTTTAAATACCCTTGTTACGTGCCACATGAGCGCAATATCTTGACGCACTTAATTCTTTATAAACAAATTCGAAGCAAACGAAGTATATTATGATAAATTTAATATTGTTGACGGCATTTTATACTGACAAGTTATTGTCACAACAAAAGGACATTTCAGTGTCCCATTCCGTAACAAAAATAATAGAAGATAGGGACTCAAAATAAGGGACATTCCGAGCTAATGCGGGACGTATGGCTATACTGCG
Source organism: Acheta domesticus (assembly GCA_031308135.1). NCBI lineage: Eukaryota > Metazoa > Arthropoda > Insecta > Orthoptera > Gryllidae > Acheta > Acheta domesticus. The sequence goes on from JAHLJT010002630.1 coordinate 22,409,645, forward strand.
ATTTTTCTAAGAGCGACCCTCAAGGCCACTCAAATCCCATCTTCGCGATGGAATATGTCACGGCATTTCGCGTCTTTCTCAGTTGTTCCGCTAGACTTCGCACGATAGCGACTGTATGAAGCAGTGCTTGCGATCATGCGACTTCTACCGGCAAGACCGAGAAAAGACGCGAAATGCCGTGACATATTCCATCGCGAAGATGTGATTTGAGTGGCCTTGAGGGTCGCTCGTAGAAAAATCATAGTATACCTTACCGCTGGTGACGCTGGCAGAGTCGTTGATGCTCATGGGTCGAGTTGCCGAGCGCCGTGTCGTCGGAGCCGGCACGCGCGAGGCCGGCGTTGGCGTAGATGGCGCTGTCGGAGCCGGAAGTACTTCCGGTGGGACCGTTGCCGGAGTTGGGCGGTTGCCCCTGGGCCGCGAGCAGAGCGTCCACCTTGGGCATGAGGGCGCCAACCGCCCGGTCCACCGCCGTCTCCAGCCGCCCCATCCTCTTCTCGAGGTCCGCCAGGCGCTCCCTGTCCTGGGAGAAGCCCTCCACGGCCTGCTCGAGGCGGCTCACCCGCTCCAACAGCTCGTGCAGGTTGGACGATCCCGACATGGCCCTCGCGTTGGAATCCTGTAATGTTGTGGGGATTGCGGATGGGTCCGTTTAACCTTCCAGCGGGCGCGCGTAAAATGTTCACACCAGCAAGCGCGTGTCGTACAGTTGCCCGACACATAAAATGGGTAACGGCCAAATCCAGAAGTCCCTGTCTTTCCGCGCATTCTAGCACACTGTACGGACGATAACGCCATCTGGTTCTTTCATACTGAACTATTACAAGAGAACATTCTGAACCAACTGCCAACGACTGAGAAGCTGATAGGCTAGATTTTCCGCAATCATGATCTCTCGTATGAACGTTCTCTATGATACGCGTGTTTATCCGAATGATTGAGAGTATTGGCGTGGAAGGCACAGGGGGGCGGGGATGGTCTCCATCGTGTCGCGATGCAAGCCATTCGATCGTCTACAAGAAATACAGGGTGTCCCACCAACTATGGACCACCCCCATAACTTCTAAACGGTTCAGGATATCGAAATGCAGTTTTCGCTGAATAACGAAGAATCATGGGACAAGTAACATGCCGTAGAGAAATTGTCTATAATATTTTTAGTTTTCGAGAAATTGAATCATCTTTGATTTTTTAAATGGAACTACATATTTTTCTCACCAGCAATGGATAGCTCATGAAAAGAGGAATAAAATGATGTATCATATGCTAGTATTTTGGTAGTAATTTGACTATAAAATTAGACTTTCTGATATATGATTTTCCAAAGTGTACATGGTCGAAAGCGTCGGCCAAGCCGTAGTAGGAAGACCGGTACCCGGGTGCAAGCGTCTATGTCACTCTACACTACTACTTAACAAATTCGCTTTGACAGAAAAAAAATAAGATAATATTCTGTAATGTTGGGGGATTGCGGATGGGTCCGTTTAAAATTGAGCTATTTACTCTTCCAAAGAAAATGTGTCGGCCCCGTGGCCAAGGTCGCTAACTCAGTGATGCCGTAGTGATCTTCGACCGTGGAAAGAAATGTAAAAGGACAGACCATCAATACCGAATTTCAAAGATCCTACTGCGATGACTTTCATCACGCTTTTAAGTGACAAAAGACAAAATTTTAATCGCAGAATTATGCGGCAAGATAATAATGTTTTAATGAAATTTAAAGTAATATTATCTACTGGCTACACAAAAACATTGGTGTCAGCTATTTACTCTTCCAAAGAAAATGTGTTGGCCTCGTGGCCGAGATCGCCAAGACAGTAGTGCCGTCGTGATCTTGGACCGTGGGGTCGCGGGTTCGAGGCCCGCCTGGTTTTATGTGTTCGTCCTTTCAACCCCTATCATCACCATGTCGTTCAATCCTCATATCATAACGTTACGTCCAATAGTGGCCGCTATTGATATAGTAGTTAATGCGACCTAAAATAACAAAACAAAAACAAGAAAATGTGTTTATTTTTTTACCGATACGTCATAGCTTGTTATTTCCTTCGATGCGGAGCTGGATGTGTGCAGCGCAACTTACCTGGATCTAAAGGATCGTCGTTACAGAGAAATATGAAAATAGTTGAATGACGCTACATGTTCCCTTATGGAGGGAATTATGAAAGGAAATTTTAGCAGGAAAATATGAAAAGAAAAACCGCATCACGTTAACGTATAGTTAATAAATAATCTGGCCAAAGGCCTTGTGGTATTTTCTCGCCGTTCGATCATTAGAACGTTATAAGAGCGTTAGAACGTTATTAGAACGTTAACATTAGATCATTATAAGAGTATAACGACTTGCGTTATAAGAGTATAACGACTTGGTGCATGTTAGTTATTTACGCACCAAGGCCGTTATAAGGGTTTTAATAATCGAGGGGCGACGAAAAACTGGAGGGCTTTTTGTCGCCCGAGATCATGATCTTAACGTCCGCCGTAAATACATTATTTTATTTTTTACCTTTGTTAAATTATTCATATTTACTTATTTACAACTTAACTAGTTGTGAACTTGACCCGGTTTGTCATATGGGGCAGACAAGCAACGCCCGAAGTGACATCTGGTGGCGAAAGTTTTAAGTTGTCCGGTGACCGCAGTTGTATTCCACCGTAAGTTGTATATGTTGGAGTGCAAGTATTCGAGTAAATTGATGCATAGAAAGAAAAACTAGAATGAGTAAATGCGCGAATAAGAAGAAGAAAGGCGGAAGAAATTGTTGTGTTCCTCACTGAGCAAAATTAAAACCTCAATTTGAAATATTATTGTTTCCCAAATCGCGAGTGGGAAAGAAAACATTAATGACATATGTGGACAAAATAATGTACATGGTCTGTGTTCTAGCAAATAACAAAGAACCGCTTCTGCATCATTAATAATTTAATTAAATTTTATTAGGTTTATGTGATAACATTGTAAAGAAATGTGTAATCTAAACAAAACACTCTTATATAGATTATCATGTAAACTTCGTTCAAACAAAATGGTCCTTAAATTAGGCAGATACAACGATTTTTGAGATTCATAATTTAGCTCCAAGAGCTGGTGTAAAATAAGAAAAATATAAATTTTCAATTTTGGGAATAATAGATTATTAAAATTCTTTATCTCGATGAACAAGAATATGAACTTGATCGACTGATGAATAGACAAAAAAATGACAAATGTGTATTGCAAGTACATGCATAGATACTTGAAGCCGAGTATAATGACCATGAGAAACTTTTATCTTTGAATCACCGTTTTCATTAAATTCCAAATATAGAAAAGATTTTTTTTTCTTCCGTGTCCACTACTGCACCATGATTACATGAGTGAGAGCCAGCGGCGTAGCTTCAGCTGGTGTCACCTGGGGCAAAGCTAATGGTGTCACCCCCCCATAAATTAAGTATAAAAATATCTATTGCTGCATAGATTTACATTATTTTATTAAAAATACAAACATATTGGCACATAATAGTTATTTATAGTACATAAAAAAATTCTATAAAATTAAGAATTGCAATATAATTTTTAAATAAGTAGTTTTAAATTAAATATAACTTATCAACAAATATAAGTTATTTATAAAACCTGTTTACGAGATTTTAGGGCAGCAAACATATTTATAATTTCATTAAAATCTATACTTATTGCAATGTCATTTTCTATTGACAATAGGGCCAAATCAGATAGTCTTGATTAATATATAAAATTTTTAAGTAAATGATTTAAATTGTATAATTCCAACTATAAAATATTTTAAGTGGGTGTCATCCCTAAAATGGTGTCACCCGGGGCGCGCCGCCCCCCTTGCCGCCCCCCCCCCTAGATACACCACTGGTAAAGGCACTTGGTTATTATCCAACAATTCAAATCCTTGACCATTCTTAATTATCCCATCCGGACTGCAGGCTAACTATGGCTGCTTAAAAGAAATTATAAGACCCGTCTTATCCCAGTCATGGACTTCCTTTACACTATATACATGAAAACTTTCTACTAGTTTCTGCCCTTTATTTAAACTTTTCCTGTTGGAATATTCCGACATCTACAGGTTGAAAACTGAAAGTAATAGTTATTAGCATTATGTGAAATGTAATATATATTAATAATATGTATAATTCGAGAATCCTGTGCGATTTACCTATTTTCATTGTACACGCGGCAATACTCACTTCTACTTTGATCACCGGATTATTGCGGATTGCTGCAGCTAGAGCGCAGTGTCGTCGGAAAAAATTCAACTTGCCTGCCCCATATTTCCCTCCCATAATTCTTTCATCAGTCCCTCTCATAATTCCCTCCGTATGGGAACACGTAGCAACATTCAACTGTTTTCATTCAACTCATTCACTTGTCACAACGATGCTCTCGATCCAGGTAAGTTATGTAGTGAATATCGACTTCCAGATCGAAGGCTCGCATATAACAATCAATAAAGTATCAGTAAAAACTACATAATTACATTTTGTATCATCCGAACGCAGTATTTGGATAGTTTCGAATGTCGCGTTCAGTTCTGAGTATTTCACCATTAAATACACTCCATAATTTGTTATTTCAATTCAATAGCAGCTACTTGTCAACATTTACTCTGCGTTTTCTTTAACTGAAACATTTGCTATGATGGAACTAATGTCTTTGGACAGACACTCCACAATTACAGTATTTTTTACAGAACTTGCAAAAACATTTTATTGGGGTTTTAAGTACCAAAAATGTGCTTTGTGTGTTTTTAAAGGTCCTATACAGGGGATCAATAGCTCGTTAAATTCCTCTAGATAAGACGAAATCAATTGGCACTATTTTTCGCAGGATCATTCTAGACCTACAAAAAGTAAGCATAATTTCGTAATGTAACACTTTTTTTTAAAAATATCTATCGATACTTTTTCATGTTACTTTCTATTCCCGAGTTACTTTTCTTAGGTTGTGCCAGGCAATTGTATCATGTTGGAAATTCTTTTAATTATCTATTAAATGAACCCCAAATAAAATGTTTAACATGAAATTGCTCCGTAATCCAGTGTGGTGCTACAGAAATATCCATGCATCACTGTAGTGCAGTGCGAATTTAATATTTATAATTGCATCCAAATAATCATTTATTTATAAAATTTATGAATTCACTACCACGCAATAGAAATTAGACATTGAGATCTCAGGATTTGGTCGGAATAAATTAAAACATTAAAACATTCAATTTGCCGACTTTTGGAATATTTTTATTTCATCCTCCGGGGGGGGAGCACATGAGAAAGGAATAAAAATATTCCGAAATAGCAAACTCACTGTTTTCATGTTTTAATTTACTCCGACCAAATACCGTGATCTAAACTTCGAAGTTCTCTATTATATTAATGAAAAGTATTATTTAATAAATAAACGATATCCTGAAGACTTTTCATTTAAGTAAAAATAGAAACAACTATAAAATATTCCTAAATTGTCTTTCAACTACTTATGTATCTGTTTTTGTGTGAATAATAGAATTACAAAAATAATTTAGTTCTAAAATAAAACTCAAATGAAGTTGCTCCAAGTGATCGAATTTCCATGCGCACTATCAGCCAGTCGAGTTACATGCTTTCTGGACTTAAATCGCAATTGCAAAACGGACATTAAATTCCCATAAAATTCATGACCGGTACTCACCCTCCTACGATAAGTCGATTTGTTGAGCACTTCAGTTGTTTTGTAACGCTCTCAATTTCGTGAAAGATCGGCATTTGCGAGAAGGATGAAATCCAACCATTAACTGTCACAAGACCATGATTTATCGCTTTCAGGAAATTTACCCAACGCATCTAATCAAGAGAGATAAGAAGAGCCAAAACCTCGAAGGCTACAGAGTTAAGCTGATATCAAGTGCGATCTAGTAGACGTGTCGCGAAATGAAGAAGTGTGGAATCACAAAACTTAGCCAATTTGCAAAAATGCAAGAGAACTCATTGCAAATTAAAAAACCTCTGTCTAACATTTATTTCATGATTTAATACAATAAACAAATTTAAAGGAACATTAAAAGTTTTTTAATCCGCAAGGAAGATTTTTTTCTGTAAATTTTCAGTCTCGTAAAAACGTGGGAGAATATCCAGTGCTGTAGACCAAATACTCCCATGCTTCTAAGCATACTTAATTTTCAAAGCATATAATAGTTATTTATGCACCAACGGCATATTTATCGTAACATCAAAAAGATTACGATTATTTCACAGAAGACTTCTTTTTTTTAAAAAAAGAAGGAATTTTACTGAAACGTTTTCATAAAATCTGGATTATGAGCTTTATTCCTTTACTAAGGATACTGACGTCACCAGAAGAATTACTTATCGTTATCCCGGAAGTATTGGTGAGGTGTTTCAGATTGTGGTGAGTTAACGATTCATCTTTAATGAATCACTGTTAAACTACTAAATATCAAGTGACTCACTATGGAATGGTCATATACTTAGAGAATCACTAATACAACACAATAACAAGCTTCTCATACTGTTTTTAAAAAAAGTCCTTTAATGCAACCAACGGCTTGTAACAGAAAATAACATAACTCGCAAATTAAGTGCTTAAGTTTTCAAAACATTTCGGTAAACAAGTGAAAAACTCAAAGAAAGATTTCTCCGATGAACACCAAGTGAATATTGGAGAAGTATCCTAACAAACAGGCCACGGACCGCGCGCGATCTTTCCCTCCTCTTTTTTGTTGTATCTATACCCAACACACTTATACTACCTACATTCACTACACTACCACATATATCACGAGACCAGTCGGGTGCTTACAGCTTGTTCCGGCTCGGGCGGTGCCCCGCTGGTGGAAGACACCTGGTTGGGGGAAACCCCGCAAGCCGATGGTAGGTCGGTGCCGGATCTCTTCATCCAATGAGGGAAGATCACCGCCACCTCCCATGATAAAACATGCACTACACTCACGGGACTGTAGACCTTAGCAGTTGACGCGCCCGGAAATAATCAATTTTTCGTTTCAGTCTCAAAGAAATGAAGCCAATAATTGTCGAAATTTTGTGAAAGATTGATGTATGATATCATATGATACATCATATTATACATCAAATGGTATGATATGTATAATAATGTAGTTCCAGAAATCACTGTGTTAAAATTGTCAGCAAATTAAGAGACATTCCAATTTTTTTTCTCTTTGTAGAAATAGGTATTAAGCGTTGAAAACTTCAACTTCGATGTGTTAGTTTACTTTGTCAGGGCTAGTCTAGCGTCCTCAAGAGTAGAATAAGTTCAGCCGAGAGCTATCCGCATTTCCCCTCCATGTTATTTTTTCCCGGTAACAAAAGAAGCAGTATTTATAAAATAAATGAAAAGTTGTGTGCATTGGACATTTTTATGCTCAAATTTCTTTCTTAGATACGGTTATTGCTGTGAATAGCATTCCTCTGATGAAAATTAAAAGCACGAAATAAATCAACTTTATGGCCGAAAGTGAAGGCGAAATAACTTGACACCAAGATCATTTTGAAGTTAGAACATTGAAATTCATAAATACTAGTCACTTTATAAGAACTCTATGGTCTTCGGGTATAAGTTCTTAAGTCAATTTTTGGCGAAGTTGGAATTAAGTACTAAAACTAAAAGTTAAGTATATTTTATTTTAGTCAAACGACCAAATTGAAATGTTAGCCTCCTTAACGACAAAATAGCATTGGGAGATAGCGGTGAGCTTAGGAAAAGCGTAGGCTCAATAATCTAACCCTTGTTTTCTCCAAACTAAGATTTTTGACTTAAGAACTTTTACCCCGTGACCACAGAACTGTCTAGCAGCGGCAAAAATTCTGCTCAACAAAAGCACACAAAACGGTTTCCAAAACGTAGCACGCATGCTGCTCAGGAACAACAAATAAAACACTCTCGCATCACACTCTAATAATTTAAATATTTTAACTATAACCAGTCTACACGAACACTGCAGTAACGTAGAATACACACAGAACTACAGTTATTTACGTGCGAATACTATCAAAAAAGTTGCTATTGTTAAACCCAACTCGTTAATTGCAAATACAATATTTAATGGCAAGAGTGTTCTTCCTTGTAAACTTGATGTCTTGTCATATGACCTCTCGTATAACAGAAGACTGCTTTCTTTCAATTCATGCATTCATTCATTGGAAATTAGTAATATAGAAGTTATATAGATAAAGGCTATTCTAAGGCCGTTATTTTTAACAGATTCCTAATTCGATCTGTTGACTCATTAAATGTCGCCACAGCTTAGTAAGGATATTAAGGCGAAATTGATTTGAGTGACTCACTTAAGTAAAATCATAATTTGGATAACATTCTTTGTTGACTACTTGTTTCAAGGTTGTCTGACGAATTTTCTAAAACATCTTATTTCATACTAGGTGTGGATGGATAATCTCAAATGGACTAATACATATATACTAATCTTTAGAATAAATGAAAGAATGATCAGTATCATTTATTGTAGTTACGTGTAGTCACGTGTATTTCTGAAAAGAGCATTCAGCTGTTGGTGTTTGTACAATTCTAGGATTTCCTAATCCTCATTGAGGTCAAAACTAAACTGTACGTACGAGGAAATATCTAGGTTCTTTTGTTATTTTTTTTATTTTACCGTAAGATTTAATTTTCAGTTAGCAATAAAGATAAATAAAAACAAAAAAAAATCGTATTTTAGCCTTTGTTGTGTGATTAGAAGTCGGTGGAGTTTCTTATGAGATGGAGATAAACATTTTTTAAATGGCCTTGCGGAGAGTCGCTGGTGTTGGTTAAAAAGAGCAGCGTATTAAAGCATTGGCGATCTGTAGTGAAAATAAAAGGAACAATGGCATCCTAGATATAAATCATCCTACACATAGTAAACGGGTAATCTACATGTCAGTCTGTATGTTCTGTCTGCGTGTTCCGTTTGCAACAAGCAAGGTGTTATTCGGCGAGTCTCAGTGTGCTGGTGATGAAATAAACATTTTTCCGTATTCTTCGAGAACATTTTAAGCAAAATAGCCAAAAAATGCCTGGAATATTGCTAGACAAAAGTTGTTTTTTGTGTTTTCAAGATATGTTCTCTGGTGAAAAGCCTGTGAATTACTATACTGTCTTTCCTTCATAACGTGAAATCTTTAAAACGGGATTCATTAGACTGGTGATAGATGAACCGTCGGAAACATCCAAACTTTTGACAAACAAGTTTTTTTATCCATCTTTTTTTCATGACAGTGTCTGACGATAAGATGAGACGGGCAAATGTATTGTTTAAAATTCTTTTTTTTAAATAAGAACTTGCGTAGCACGAATAAAATTTTTGCGGGTACTTAATAGTACCCGCAGGATGATGCCATTTTTTTTCTGATCAGAACAGGCTCTAGCCTTAAAAGTTAAAACAAATTCTAACCGAAGTCTATGAACAAAGCTTCGAAAGCTGATAATCTTAATTATAAAAAGGCCAATGCCAAATTGTCTATTTTTATAGAACGCACGCTGACTGTTGCCTATATCGCTTCTGCCGTGGCGTTCTTATCATATTTAGGTTGTATCCACCTCTGATTCACCTTTTCGTTATCGCCACGTTACCGCGTTTACACAGCCTGGTGTTGTGGAGAGCGTCGCATGCAGTAGGCTTTCACATCTCATTCATTCGAGGCATAACATAAGCCAACCAATGTTCTTGCAGTTATAACAACAGTGTGAATAATGTGACTTGATGTGATGTGACGCGATAACTGTTTATAGCTGTGTTTGTTATTGCTAAACGTAAGTAATTCTTGTCAATCGTTTTACAAACGCATCTACTGATTCATTATCTGCTTTTATAATTCCTGTGTATTTCAGTCTGTGAAAAATGTTAAACATTGTTGTTAGATAATACATTATTTTTAATTTTTTATTTAAATTTTTAGATTTGCAATTACGAGTGTTCTCCACGCGTCAATTCACTACATTTGTTTGCACTTCTGTTATCGCTTTTAAGATATCCCGTTGTAGAGTGAAAACAATGTCTTCTTATTTTATTAGTGTTCGTAGTTTGATTTTAATGTTGAATTAAAATTAAACTAAACGATTGTGGCAGTTTGGCCTCGAATACAGCTATCGAATTTACGTAATGTTTAGGCCTCGTTGTATTACCTGCAGTGTTGCGTCATATTTTGGGAAGATGCTGCAGCTTGGGGAGAATCGGTGATTACAAACGTCTAAAATTCTTCCCATTGTGCTACCGATTACAATTCAATCAAGTGGGTCTAGTCTTCCTATTATACTAAAGGCAATTTCAATCTGACTTCAGGTTTGAGAAATCAATTTTTATTTCTTTCGCAACGGTTTTCATTAGAGGTGACTGTCAGAGCTAATATTGTTTCAAGTAGACTTCAGATAGACATAACGAAAACTATTTTCTGTAAAATTTTCCTGTTAGAGATATCAAACAATTTTAAGAACGTTTAGATAATCAATTCCTTGATTTAATTTTGAAAAAAAAAATAATGTAGGTAAATCAGAAAGTGTATTGTCACCAATCGTTACAGCACTAAATGGTGGTAGTGTTGAAATTTCGAATTTGATTACAAATATTAAAAAATATCATTAATAATTATTATTATTTAACTGATTCCTATAACTTCAATATAATATTGAACTAGTAGGTTTTATGGAATAAATCTTTCCAAATCACCGTGAACAAATAAGTTTACAATTGATTTTCAATTAATTGTCTTTACAGCTTGCAGAAATGGAAAATGATCTGGGTTATTCTTCTGGAAGCATTCCGAGAGAGAAGAGAACTTGGAACAAGAAACTAAGGTAACATTGATCAACGAGTAACAATTTGCTTCTCTGAAAGGGGGCGTGCGCAGAACGAGGAGGGCATGGCAATTTTGAAAGGGGTTCCTTAGCCTTAAGTAATTTATTATATTTGCTTACCCATGTTCAATCGAGGGCAGTGGTGTAACGTTTGGGTCCGCAAGGCCCAGGGAAAAGAGTATTTTTTTTAAATTATTTATTTTAGGTCGCCCTAGAAACAGCTAGGTTATTGGCGACCACAGTTACGAAAATACAGTATCTACAAACACATACATACATACAATTACATGGAACATAAAGCACTTAATTTTTAAATACAATTTCTCAAATTAAATTTCGTAAGAAGTTGGATAATCTTCATGTGGTTGGAGTAAGAGTTGGAGATCACTTTTAATGAAGAGATTTTCTCTGTCAGTCGTCATTGCATGGCAATCAAAGAGGGTTTATTTTGAGGGATATTTTTATTCTTTAAAGTACTAACACTTGTATTTGTACTACACACATTTATAAAGAGGGCCGGATGAAAGTTTGGCGTGCGGGCCCGCACTCACTTCGGTATGCTACCGATCCAGAGATTTTCCTCTTTTACCCTGACAATTTGGGAAATTAAGATTCTTTAAGGGAAGAGACTCTTCAATCCATCTAGGAACAGTGTAAATGGTGGAACATAAAATCAATTTTATTTATTAATTGTGCAATTAATGCTTTATGTACTCTCTCAGTGTGAATCAGTGAAAAACTACTGATTGACAGTGACTATTCACTGATGGTGTCAGTTATAACCCTGCCACTGACAATAAGTGAATTGAACTGAACAAATCAGTGAAAATTGGGTACATTTTTTGAATCAGTGAAACTTCACTGTTTGAATCAGTGAAATCTGTGACTTGAAGGATCAGTGAGCGATGGTGGCGCGGCACTTTTACCACTGACGACCAGTGAAATGCTGGCGGTCATTATGAAAAGGTTCGCATATTCGCTGATTGTCAGCAAAACTGCACATTTCGACTGGAGATATCAGTGACTTCGGTTCTCACTGATTGAATCAGTGGACAATTTCACTGATTCAGATTCAGAGAGTAGTATGTTTTATTCTAGTAAAAATTTTCATATGTAAATGGAGGTCAAAAGAAAGGGAGCGGACTATGAACTGGTTCTTAGTTTGGGTTCCAGGCCATGTGGGAATCACAGAGAATGAGCTGGCCAACCAGGTGGCGAAATAAGCTACTCGTATGACTCGTATCGACATTCCTTCTGAACCATTATCCGATGTTAAAGTTTTCTTGAAACGATCCATGTTTAGAGCGTGGCAAACAGAATGGCACAATACCACTTTTAAAGATAAAGAATTCTGTTAATCCCTGGCGTTCCTCATCCCGCTCCTTTAGGTGTGAGGAAGTCATTTTAACCAGTCTTCGTATCGGACACTGCCACTTTTCTCACGGTTTCCTCCTTCGAGGTGAAACTCCTCTCATCTGTGACTCGAAGGAAGGTTCTTTCTGTGGAACACGTCTTCCTGCACTGTACGAAATCTGTTGGCAACCGACGTAGACATGGCCTGGACAACTCGCTACGGGAAGTGCTCGGGAATGACAATTCCGCGCTCTAAGAACTTTTTTGATTTTTGAGGGAAAGCGGAATATATAATCTTACTTGACAGATAAGGACAAAAACTCATGCCTCCTAACCCATAAAAATATTAAAATATGAAATTCAAGATTTTCCTGAAGTTCGTGTTCAATCGCATGTTAACGTATGGTTAGATGATTTAAAATTTCAATAAAATGTATTCTCATGTTGTCGCGAATATAGGTATTGGATCTTTTGTGCTCTATGCGAAGTTGCCACTTCACTCCGTATGTAACGATCCCTAAAGTGTAACATGAAGTAAATTTTGCAACTCCAACATTTAAATATATTGTAACAAATTCTATTTTAAAAAAATATTATTCACGTAAGTTATTCTCTGATAAAAAAGTTGGTGTATTTCGAGTTTAATTGAAAGTGTAATAAAAGTGAGCGACGCTGGCTCTTAGATATTTGTCTATTGTGGGCGATCCGTTTACCATTGATGTGCTTCACTGTTCATTTCTCTGTTACAGTATTAATTTTATTATTCTCCCAAGTGTTTAGTCGTGGCTTGTGTAAATTCAATAGTATTCTTTTAATGAGACATCGGAATCAATCGGCAAAACCATCTGTAACTGCTTCTGTGGAGGCGAGGCATTTTTGGGTAGTTATTGCAAAATTTGTCGAAAATCCCGGCCTGTTTTTTAGAAGCTACTAGGAAGAGAGGTAAATATTTTTCGTAGGCTGTTCTGTCTTTTAAATACTCAAATAACGCTCATTTTTCTGGTATCTATTTCGCCACATTCTTTTCAATAAATATTCTAAAATACCTGTAGGTCAAAAAGCTTGCTATGTAGATGTTCCTATACGTTCATAAAAGCTCGCAAAATGTTAATATCTGTAGAAAACTAGTAGAAAAATGTTTATAAACACATTTTTCAAGATGAGATTGCTTGGAAACTGTGGAGAATTTACTCATAATGGTACTAATATTTTTACTTTATTTTACGTAGTATGAGTTTTTACAAACATAAAAGGTCACTCTAGAAGGCCAATACCTGAATTACGATGGTAGGAGAGAGTTTTTACATCGGGTAGCGTAAAATACTTAGGCAAACCTTTGAAGCTGCAGTTGAGAACGAATTCCATTTAGCGTGATCACATGACTGGTTTAGTGTGCCACAAAAGTCACTTCAAGATGATTGCTAATTCTCGTAGAATAGCATGTGCCGCTAACAGTAGTTTAACGTTGGAGTTGACGCATGCGCAAAGGCTCAAAACTGTGATATTGAAGCATACGCTATTCTTCGATTAAAACATTAAGTCCGTTTTCTCTTGGTTAGCTATGACGCTGTAGTCCAATCGAGAGCCTGAACGTCAGCGTTGTGACGTTACTAGCGTGACGTTGAAGCTCCCAATTGGATGGCAGCGTCACAGTTGGGCAAATGTCAACGGACTTAATGTTTTGATAGAAGTCTGCTGTAACTCCACTACATGGCGCTGTAGAACAAAACTAAATATTTACGTCAAATGCAACCCGCAGCACATTCGGTAGGATTTTGAATCTATATGGTTAAATAACTCCTAAACGATGCGTTCCATGACCTTAAAAACTAAAATTTTGAGGCGTTTGTCACATTGTAATCTACAGGATAAAACTTTGAACAATCTATTACATTTTTGCTGTTCCGGCGCTTCCCGATATTACCTCAACTGCTCAGAAATGTGTGGAATCTGCGTCTGAATGTGAATGAGAATGACAGAGAGCGCCAGAGACAGACAGGGACAGGGTGAGGGAGAGACAGTGAGAGGGTGATGGGAAGGGAAAGAGGGAGATGAAGGGCAGAAGAACGTCTGCCGGGTTTTCCTAGTAGAAGTATAAGATGATTCAAACAGTGCAAAACCTTTCGTAAGCTGAATCGCGTGTTCAAGAACGTCTTGAAAAAAGATAGTACCATTCTTTGTTACAAGAGTTCGAAGTGAAACAATCTAAAACTTCGGTAATAATAGATAATACACAGTATTTGCGTCGTAGCACTACATGAATTAATGCCCGTATAGGCGTAAGCATCTTTCTCGTCGTCTTGCCCCTACTATGGCCGCGAGCGCATCTGTCAATTTGGGGTGCGACACTAGCGCTGTTGCTCCTTCTAGTGTATAATACTACAACTTCTTTGGTTCCAGCGTCCACCCGCAGCGCATAATGGAGGAGGAGGAGCCGTTCGCCGGCGATCGCCTGGAGGAGGAGGTGGCGGCGCGGCTGGCGCGCGTGGAGGAGGCCGTGCAGCACCTGACGCACGACCGCGCGCGCCTGCTGGACGTGCAGGCGCGGGTGGCGCGCGTCGAGAAGGCGGTGGACGGCGCGGCGCAGGCGGTGCTCGCCAAGATGGACGACCTGCTGCGCGCCCAGCACCGCGCGCTGGAGGCCGCCGCTCAGGACGGTGCGCGAGGTGAGAGCTTGAAGGGGTCCAACCGGCAAAGGTGGCTCAGGGCATCAACTGATGCCACTGCATTGCCTCTGAACGGGAGGCCCTTGGGTTAGAGTCTTTAACAATTTCACAAAACTCTTGCAATGTTGCGAAGCACAAAATTAAAGGCACACACTGACCAAGCGATGCTACCTGACTAACACAGCAAGAAAAACCAAATGAATGTAACATTGAAAGGTTACGAGGCACACATGGCTGGGTTGTCGAACCACACCACTGTCACAGCACCACCGCTCCTACAAATCACACCGCTGTCTAGTAGAGGGTCTCAAATGCAGAAAGCGTGAAAAATGCCCTTCACCGCCGTGGATACTTCATGCTCCCAGTCCACCATAGCTCCTTCCGTTTGGCCCACACTCCACCAGCTGTGTCGCCCGCTGTCCACCCGTATTCTGGCGCTGCCCCGGGTTCAGACCCCGGGCAGGGCGCAGGGGGGCGGGCAGCCGGCTAGCTGGCGGCGGGGGGCGGACGTAGGCGGGGGGAGAGATACGGGCGGCGACGGCGCGATGGTGTTGGTGGCGGCGGTGACGGTGGCGATGTAGTGACGTCACCGGTGTCGGCGGCGAGGGTAGCTGATTGCAACCTGGCCGCGCGGCGGAAGAACTGTCACATGCTTCAAGGCGCGGGGAAACAATGATTCAATTAATGTTTTCATTCCATTTCATTGATTGATTGATTGATGATTGATTTTTTTTAAGTGGGACGCGCGAACTTTGGAGTTGGCGCCCCCATAACACACTGGTGTAGCATGGAACTCCCATAATTTAGCGGGATTACCGCAAGGAGTGCCCAGATGGGCGGAAGTCGCAGGAACTTGTCCGCACCGACCGAAATGTGCCAACAAGTCCCGATTTTCGACAGGAGGATTTTCGACATTAGCTTGTCCGCAAGATCGAAATTCAGCCACTGTCCGGAGAGAATTCTAGCGGCCGGCTGATCTGATCGGTGATATTGCGTGGTTTCCCCGATCAATACCAGCGAATGCCGGAGCAGTATCCTACCAAACGGACCACGGACCGCGCGAGATAATTCCTTCCCAATCCTTGTCCTATCCTATTCTTTCACACACACGTAC
The DNA here is from genome assembly GCA_031308135.1 of Acheta domesticus. NCBI lineage: Eukaryota > Metazoa > Arthropoda > Insecta > Orthoptera > Gryllidae > Acheta > Acheta domesticus. Next base: position 22,425,594 of record JAHLJT010002630.1, read on the forward strand.
ATGCACTACTCTACCGCACATGTCGGGAGGCTGTACGGGAACTTAGAGCTTCTTCCGGCTGAGGCGGTGCCCCGCTCGTGGGAGATACCTGATTGGGGAAAACACCGCTAGTCGACGGGAAGATGGGCGCGGGATCTCGCCATCCATCGCGGGAAGATCACCGCCAACTTCCGAGATAAAAACATACATTATACTTACGCGCTAATGACCTTAGTGACGTTATACCGTGCAAAACCCCTAGATCCTCCTAACTTATGTGATGATAACTAGACATCGGATGTTAGCCACTAAAAATTAAATTTTAGGCACCTAAAAAGTTACTAAATTATTTTAGATAGATACCAAAAAGCCAATAAAACCTTAAAATTGGAGGAAAAAAAGCACTAATATATTTCACTGCAGTTGCACCTAAAATTAGTCAATATCAAAAAACAATATAACAAGCCGCACCTCATGTCTGGCAGAGATATAAGTTCTAATGACCGGCAAACACTGCGCACTTCCCAAAAGAACATCTAGCACAGAAAAATATCCATGTTGGAAGTCGAGATCATCGCCTTGCCCTCTGCCATATGAGTCCTTTGATTACGTGGCAAATCTGTGCCCAGTGTTCACCTCAGAGCCTACCGCTCAACCAAGTGCCCAGAATTCACCGCTTTCTTTTATTTTATTGTATTGTGTGTGTGTGTGTGTGTTTGAAAAGAAATGTGATCTGAAGCCAATGGAAACCTTTCGGCTCAAAAAATTCAATGTAATGTGTAAACCCAAATGAAAGCTTCAGTCGAGACAAAAAATAGATGTTCTTTACCAGTAGACAATTAATGTGATCAGCAGAACTGAAAATTATTTAAACATGTATTTGAAACAAAGAATAGAAAGAAAAATAGATATATTTTAAATGAAAAAAAAGCATTTAGAAAGAAAAATATGTCTAAAAAGCTATTTATGTCATAAAATACCAAAATTAGGCAAAATAAAAATTTGTCAGAATGTTTACTTTTCCGTAATTCATATACATACACCAAGTGATCAAAAGTATCTGGACACGTTGCTTAAAATGACTTAACAGTTCGTCGTGCCCTCCATCGGTCAGGCTGGAATTGAAAAGGATGTTGGTCCATCCTTAGCCTTGATGACAGCTTCCACTCTCGCTGGCATACTTTCAATCAGGTGCTGGAAGGTTTCTTGGGGAATGGTAGCCCATTCTTCTCGGATTACTGCTCTGAGCAGAGGTATCGATGTAGGTCTATGAGGTCTGGCACGAAGTCGGTGTTTGAAAACATCCCAAAGATGTTCGATAGGCTTCAAGTCAGGACTATGTGCAGGCCAGTCCATTACAGGGATGTTATTGTCGTGTAGCCACTTCGCCAGAGGCTATGCAGTACAAACAGGTGTTTGATCGTGTTGAAAGATGCATTCGCCATCCCCGAATTGCTCTTAAGAGTGGGACGCAAGAAGGTGTTTAAAGAATAAACGTAGGCGTGTGCCGTGATAGTGCCACGCAAAAAACAAGGGGTGCAAACCCCCTCCTTGGAAAACACGACCACACCATAACACCACCGCCTCCGTGTCCGGATACTTTTGATCACATAGTGTATATTAATTGCCCTTTTTTACTCTCATTGTATAATGCTGTCATTTGATGGCTTCAACCAGTTGCATAATGATAGTCATTTCGATACAGTTTTTGTTATTATACAGGTTCTTTACCGATCACAGAGAAGTTTACAAACAAAGCATTGACAATTAATCATTGAGAATCGTTTTAGCAAAGGTTTCGTTCGATTTTGTACAATAAAATTGTATTTGATATTATATTATGCTCGATAGTTTTAATTTATTTTATTAGTAGTATTTTTTCGTGGTATATTTTTAAAATAAAGTGGTTCGTAATTCACTTTGATTCTATTTGTCTAGCGCAGTACTACCTAGCAGGCGGACAGGCAGACCACAGCCACCTGCGGCAGCATGCGAGGGTAGATTTAAGTAGCTGTCTGCTAGGTGGTCTTGGCTAAATCAACTGCCACGAAACTATTCATTGTAAAAGTTTAAGTTATAAAAGTAGTAGAAAAAGTATTGAATGAAACTGGTTGTAATGGGTATTAATACACTCGATCATAATATCACACACGTGTATTAATACCCATCATTACATCATCGTTTCATAATGTACTATTAAATATTTTCATTAGAATAAAATAAGCATTTTCCTTAACATCTGATGTCTAATGTTAACCGTTTGATAATCCCGTTGGGGCGCAGGGTCCAGCGCGGCCGCGGCGCCCGAGGACGCGGGTGGGGAGTCGCCGCTACTGTCGGCGGCGCGGCGCGGCGACGCGGAGGCGCTGCTGCGGCTGCTGGCGGCGGGGGCGGACGTGCGCGAGCGGGACGCGCGCGGGGACACGCCGCTGCACGCGGCGGCGGCGCGCGGGCACGAGCGCGCGGCGCACCTGCTGCTGGTGGCCGGCGCCAGCGTGCACGCGCCGGGCCACAAGCTGCGCTCGCCGCTGCACGCCGCCGCCGCCAACGGACACCTGCAGGTGAGCGGCACGCTGACACCAAACGGGATGTAGGATAGAGCAATTACACGCTGAGTGTAATGGCCCGCGGGCCACGTGACCTGGACAAAAGAGTGAATTGGCCCGCGGGCCATGTGACCTGGACAAAACAGTGTAATGGCCCGCGGGCCATGTGACCTGGACAAAACAGAGTGTAATGGCCCGCGGGCCGTGTGACCGGGACAAAACAGTGTAATGGCCCGCGGGCCATGTGACCTGGACAAAACAGAGTGTAATGGCCCGCGGGCCGTGTGACCGGGACAAAACAGTGTAATGGCCCGCGGGCCATGTGACCTGGACAAAACAGAGTGTAATGGCCCGCGGGCCATGTGGCCTGGACAAAACAGTGTAATGGCCCGCGGGCCATGTGACCTGGACAAAACAGAGTGTAATGGCCAGCGGGCCATGTGACTGGACAAAGCAGAGTGTAATGGCCCGCGGGCCATGTGACCTGGACAAAACAGAGTGTAATGGCCAGCGGGCCATGTGACCTGGACAAAACAGAGTGTAATGGCCCGCGGGCCATGTGACCTGGGCAAAACAGAGTGTAATGGCCTGGGGGTCACGTTACTTAGTCAAACACACCGAGTAAAATGGTCCGCGGGGTACTACCTGGTCAAACCCAGTTAGTGTAATGAGCCGTGGGCCACGTTACCTGGACAAACACAGAGTTTAATGGCCCGCAGGCCACGTCATCTGGACAAAACACACCGAGTATAATTAATGTGAGTTAAGTCATGAAACCAATGTAAACGGACAGACCATAAATATCTAATTTCAAAGATCCCGCGTCGTTGACTTTCATCACTCTTTTAAGTGGCAAAAGACAAAATTTTAATCGCAGAATTATGCGGCAAGATAATAATGTTTAATGAAGTTTAAAGTGATATAATCTTCTTGCTACATAAAAACATTGATGTCTGGCGAACATTCACCAGGCAATAAGAGCCACAAATGTTAGCTCACGTTAGCCAATTTTTGTGAATAAATGCAAATCATTTTTGCGGGTCGTTTCGCCAATCGTTTGAACGTGACACCTACCGACCACGACTCCAATCTATTTTGGCATTTATGAGTGTAAAAATATCGCTCAAATGATTATAAGTAGTGAATAAGACGTAAACATAAACGTGCTTTTTTGCAGGCAAACTGTTCTTTCCCAATATATAACTTGGAACGATTTTCCTAAAATATACATATCGTGGAACGATTTTCCTAAAATATACATATCGTGGAACGATTTTTCTAATATATATAACTGGGAACGATTTTTCGAATATATGTAGGTGTGTCAATAAGTATCTGCAATTTTGCTCTAATTGTCTTTAGTTTGGTTCTATGGCTTTGTGTTATCCCTACATGGGACCGTTGTGTTTGCCTGTAGGAGGTTTCAGCGTTTTCTGATCAGTCCGTCTTGCACTGTCGTGGTTTAAAGATATCGACAGCACTCTCTGTTTGCACCAAATGAAAAGCGCGTTCCATAATCCATTTTCTATGGTTTGAAGGTGTACAAGGGGCGGAAAACCATAGCAAAGTTTGAGCACAATGCGGGGACAATGTTTGGCCACAGAGAAATGTTTACCAGTTACCAGAACAGTTTAAAAGTGGTCGAACGAGCGTCAAGAAAGAGGAAAGAACGGGGCGTCCAGCTACAGCTGCAACAGATCCCAATATTGAACAATTACGTGTCTTGATCCTGAATAACAGACTAGTGACTGTTAATAAAATGGCAAACCATATGCACAATCTCGCCCCGTCGGATTACCATCTGTTTGGACCGTCGATTCTGCTCCGATCAACAGTTCAAAGAAGTGGTGCATACGTGCCTTGCTGCACATTCAAAAACCTTTTTTTCCGAAGGAATCGGGAAGCTTGTTCAACGGTAGACCAAGTTCATGGAAAAGAAGGATGACCATGTTAAAAAGCGATAGCAATGAAAATTGTGTATTCTTCCTGTAATAAATTATAAAAATTGATTGCAGATACTTATTGACTTACCCTTGTATAACGCGGAACGATTTTCCGAATATATATATATATATATATATATATATATATATATATATATATATATATTGGAACGATTTTCCTAATATATATCTTGGACCAATTTTCCTAATATATCTACGATTTTCCTAACATATGTAACTTGGAAGGCTTTTGGGCGCAGGTTGTGCGGCTGCTGCTGGAGGGCGGGGCGCTGGTGGAGGCGCCGGACATGGAGGGCGCGACGCCGCTGGCGCTGGCCGCCGCCGGGGGCCACGCGGACGCCGCGGCTCTGCTGCTGCGCAAGGGCGCGCTCCCCGACGCCAAGGACGAGAAAGGTCGGCGCGCTCTCTCCTCTACCCCTCCCCCACAGCTTCGCCGTTCCTTCTACGCACGCTTTCCGCTCTGGTTCAACTCCCGCGTGCGCCACCCTCTGCCCTTCCTTCGCGACACTCCTACGTCCCCCTCCCCTCGCCCCTCTCCCATCACCCGCCCTCATAACCTCCCCTCGTTCTCCTTCCTTCCTTTCTCTTTTCGCTTCTCTTTTCCCCCTCCCCATTTTCTCTCCCTCTCCCATTACTTCTCCTTTCTCTTCCCTGTTCCCATTCTTCCTCTCTCCTTTCATTTCTTCCCGTTTCGCCTTTCCCCTTCCCGTTTCCCTTCCTCTTTTTCCTGCCGCCTTCTCTTCCCTCTTTATCCTCTCCTTTTCCTCTTCCCATTTCTCTTCTCCCACCTTTTCCTATCGCCCGCAATCCCTCCTCCTATTAATCCTTTCTCTCGACCCAGTCTTCCTCCCTCCCCACCCATCCATCACTCAACTTCGCCGACTCCGTCACCACATTTCTACTCGTCCCCTACTCAAACTAAAAAAGGTCGTTTAAAATTATGGAATATAAAAAAAATAATTTACTTTTTATTGATACGTTATTACTCGTTTTTGCTCCATACACACTGCTTATCTTACCTGGTCCGAGATCGTGGTGACGAGGGAAATATGAAAACAGTTGAATGATGTTACAGGTTTTCGTAAGGAGGGAATTATGAAAAGACAAAATGAGTCAAGTCAACATCTAGTTAATTCGTAAATAATTACATCTGAATCGTTAAAATTAGGTAAAAAAATAAAATATTGTATGTGCCACTGTCGTTAACTGTGTCTAGTGATCTCTGGGGAACAAAATGCCCTTGAGCCAAATGCCCTCGAGCTTTTAGTCGCCGCTCGATCATTATAACCCTTATATTGCCTTGGCGCATAATATGGTGGAAATAGATAGGCGGGTCCTTATGCATCGTGTCCGAATTCAGCCAATGAGCTTCAGGCACCAGTTTGCGTCACAATATTTGCGGGAATTTTACACGTCAAAATTATCACCTTGTTACAACTCATTGAAACGGATATACAAGTATGAAACACCTTTTTAGAATATTTTATTTTAATTGCATCTTCATTGTGTTATTTTTGTTGAAAATTGTCACTATGTTCCACTTTCAACATGTTTCTCAACACTTCTCGCTCTCCATGCAATATGGGCTACCAGCGTCTTGTTTTTCAAAGTGGCCCTGTTGAGGTCACGTGGATCGTGACGCAAACTGGTGCTGCGCCGAACGAGCGAAAAACGGTGCAGTGGAGGAGTCCACCCATTTCTTTCCAGCACGGTGCACACTATATTTCGATTTATTTACAGCGTCCTTTGACAGATCATCAGTTGTTACGGTGACATCCTATCCGGAGCTTAAACGTTACTATACTGCGATTTTTCTATATAGTGACTTCACACTATATAGTGACGTCTCTATGGTGTCGTTAAAGCTACTGGTTGGATGACACCTTAACTACTGATGAACTGCTAAAGGACACTGTAAATCAGGTCTTCTACTGGTGGCAGTGGCACGCGTCGTGGCACCGTACCATGCCACGAGCTTCTATGCGCCACTAGCGTCAGGAAAGGAAACTATTAGTAACCCCGGCATTTTACAATAGGGATGGCGTTTTCTCTTGTGACGGGGTAATAAACTGCGCGAAGGGGCGATGTCGTCGTGGCCCTCGTGCCACGGACTCCCGCTCGTGGCATCGACCTTGACAACACTCCTGTAAATAAACCGTGTACAAGTAATTGTGTTGTGCTTAGGTCGCACGCCGCTGTGGGAGGCGGCGGGCGGCGGGCACGTGGGCGTGCCACGGACTCCCGCTCGTGGCATCGACCTTGATAACACTGCTGTAAATAACCCGTGTACAAGTAATTGTGTTGTGCTTAGGTCGCACGCCGCTGTGGGTGGCGGCGGGCGGCGGGCACGCGGGCGTGCCACGGACTCCCGCTCGTGGCATCGACCTTGATAACACTGCTGTAAATAAACCGTGTACAAGTAATTGTGTTGTGCTTAGGTCGCACGCCGCTGTGGGTGGCGGCGGGCGGCGGGCACGCGGGCGTGCCACGGACTCCCGCTCGTGGCATCGACCTTGACAACACTGCTGTAAATAACCCGTGTACAAGTAATTGTGTTGTGCTTAGGTCGCACGCCGCTGTGGGTGGCGGCGGGCGAGGGGCACGCGGGCGTGGTGGGGCTGCTGCTGCAGCAGCGCGGGTTGGCGGCGGACGCGCGCGACGCGCGGGGCCAGCCGCTGGCGGTGCACGCCGCCAAGCACGGCCGCTGGGGCGTGGTGGCGCTGCTGCTGGAGCGCGGCGCCTCCGCCCTCGACTGCTCCGCGCCCGACGAGTCCGTGCTGGCGCTCGCCGCCGCCGCCGGCCAGGCCGACCTCGTGCGCGACCTCCTCACACGCAGGTAATACGAGCGGCTCCGATGAGAACGACACAGTGCAGATTTAAAATGACAGAATGAGGGAACAAATGGTGAAAGGGAATGGCGGTGAACTGACTGAATAATGAATGGTGAGTCAATGAAGTGGTGGAATGAATGAATTAATGAATGCTTGAATGGAGTAGATGAATGAATTAATGAATGAATGGAGTAGATGAATGAATGAATGAATGAATGAATGGAGTAACGGATTGAATGATTGCATGAATGGAGTTGTGGAATTGAAATAATGATTGCATGAATGGAGTTGTGGAATGAATGAATGGATAATTTAATGAACACTTGGAGTGGATGAATTAATGAATACTTGGAGTATTGGAATGCATCCATGCTAGCATACATGCTAGCGTACATGCTAGCGTACATGCTACCGTACATGCTAGCGTACATGCTTGCATACACACACGCATACATACACGCATACATACACGCATACACACATGTGTAAGTGGAGTGGTGGAATTAATGGATGGATGGACTGACGGAACGTATAAATGGATCGACGAAATGACTGTCAACACTGACCTATTCGAATTATCAAAGTTCGAGCTATCGAGCGCCCACAGAATATCGCTGATAGACATATCAGTTGCAGTGATGTCAGTTAATCCCTTAAGGCTGTGTGGCGGGCTCGAGCATTGTGGTCACACCTGCGTAAACGTCTTAGACGATTGCAAGTTCCTTCAAATTTAAATTAATACAAATATATTTATCTTTTCTCATTAATATAACACAGTTCATTTGAAATATTCATCGATTCATTTGGTTTCATTAAGGATTTTACGGATCTTGTTTGCTTCTCAAGAACTCTCTTTTAAAGTTGTGCATTGAATGGCGAGGAAAATGAATGATTCCAATTTTTAAATGTTTGCTCTAAACGAGGGAACTAACTGATAACGTTTTCAAACGAACCGTGTCGCGTACTCAGAGGCGGCGGTAGCTTGGACACCGGGCAGCTGGATGACGTTCATTTGTTTCCCGACATGTCACACTGGTCCCTTCTTAGAGTAACTATTCTTTAATGGAGGCATACGTACTGCCGGAGGCGGCCATACTTTAATGGAGGTTCATGGCGTTTGCGTGGCATGCTCACGGGTGGCGGCAGGTGCGACGCCGGGCAGCTGGATGACGTTCAATTGTTTCCCGACATGTCAGACTAGTCCCTTCTTAGAGTAACTCTATACTTTAATGGAGATTCCATGTCATTGTGTTGACTGCTCAGGGGGCGGCGGCAGCTGGGACGCCGGACAGCTGAATGACGTTCATTTGTTTCCCGACATGTCAAAGTGGTCCCTTCTTAGAGAAACTATACTTTAATGGTGGTTCATGCCTGGTGTGTTCAGGGGCGGCGGCAACTGGGACGCCGGGCAACTGGATGACGTTCATTTGTTTCCCGACATGTCAAAGTGGTCCCTTCTTAGAGTAATTATTCTTTAATGGAGGTTCATGGCGTTTGCGTGGCGTGCTCACGGGCGGCAGCAGCTGGGACGCCGGGCAGCTGGATGACGATCATTTGTTTCCCGATATGTCAACCTGGTCCCTTCTTAGAGTAACTCTATACTTTAATGGAGATTCCATGTCATTGTGTTGACTGCTCAGGGGCGGCGGCAGCTGGGACGCCGGACAGCTGAATGACGTTCATTTGTTTCCCGACATGTCAAAGTGGTCCCTTCTTAGAGAAACTATACTTTAATGGTGGTTCATGCCTGGTGTGTTCAGGGGCGGCAGCAACTGGGACGCCGGGCAACTGGATGACGTTCATTTGTTTCCCGACATGTCAAAGTGGTCCCTTCTTAGAGTAATTATTCTTTAATGGAGGTTCATGGCGTTTGCGCGGTGTGCTCAGGGGCGGCGGCAGCTGGGACGCCGGGCAGCTGGAGGCGGCGCTGCGCGCGGCGGGCGGCGGGGCGGTGGTGTGGGCGGTGGCGGAGGCGGCGCCCGCGGCGCTGCGGGGCGTGGCCGGGCGCACGGCGCTGCTGTGGGCGGCCGGCGCCGGGCGCGGCGAGGCGATGGGGGCGCTCCTGGCGGCGGGGGTGGCGGTCGACGCCCGCGACGAGAAACATCAGACGGCGCTGCACGTGGCGGCGGCGCACGGCCGCGCGCGCTGCGTTGCGCAGCTGTTGGCTGCCGGCGCCGACCCGGCCGCGCGCACTCTGGACGGGGACACCCCGCTGCACCTGGCCGCCAGCTACGGGCGCGCGGACTGTGTACGCGTGCTGCTGGAGGCGGGGGCTCCGGCAACGCAGAAGGACGAGCAAGGGCGCACGCCGCTGGACGTGGCCAAGACCGACGCTGTGAAGAGGATGCTGGGAGGAACAGATGGGTGGAACACGAAGTGAATTAATCCTTCAGAGTTCCTCTTGTGGGATGTTTGTATCTCGGTGTTAACCTCTTTTATTCCCAACCCCTTCGAAACAGTTTTATGAGTAATAGACTTCCATTTTCATGCTGAAGAACAACTAAAGATGGACGCAGCGGTGAGGAGGATGTTGTGAAGGCGGTGGAAGAGAGATGGAATACGTAGTAAATTCAGCAGCCACAGTTTACATGAAGTTCCATTTATTGCAACCACGTGACGTGAATTGTTCATGATGCACATTACAGTGCTTACGATTGACCTTTCTCTGGTCTACTAGTCGCGTGTTTGTCTACATCTTAGTGCCTACTTCACTTTGTTACCAGCACCTCCAAAACCTCTTAAGGAGAAAGCCGATGTCTTCCAGTCTCGTGCTAAAGAGTGAAACTCTAATATGCGCCGTGTATTTATTGATGCCATGACGTGCGCTGTTAAAATATTCCCCGTACCAGTGGATGCTAGACGCGCTGCGTTGCTCAGCTCTTGGCCGCCGGCGCCGACCCGGCCGCGCGCAACCTGGACGGGGACACGCCTCTGCACCTGGCCGCCAGCTACGGGCGCGCGGACTGTGTACGCGTGCTGCTGGAGGCGGGGGCTCCGGCAATGCAGAAGGACGAGCAAGGGCGCAGGTCGCTGGACGAGGCCAAGACCGATGCCGTGAAGAGGATGCTGGGTGGAACAGATGGATGGAGCACGCAGTGAATTAACCCTTCAGTGCTCCCTTTACGGGAGATATTCCCAATCCCTTCCAAACATTTACAAGTAATAGATGACTTTCATATTCATTCTGAAGAACGCGGCAAGACAGACGCCATGAAGAGGATGTTGGTGGAGCAGAGGGATGCAACGCTTTCTCCCCTTCAGGGATGCTTGCATCTCTATGCCAACATCATCTTTTTCCCAATCCCTTCAAGAAGCAAGAGCAGGAAGATGGAACACGCAGTAATTCACCGCCACTTTAAATGAAATTCCATTTATCGGGATCACGTGAATTATTTACGATACACATTAGAATATTTCACAACGTGTTGAAGTGTCGTATATTTTTGTATATACGCCCGTAATTCCAGGTAATTGATGTTTCCATTCCGATTCGCCTTTCGGTGCCCTTCTGATCGTCTGTATGTCTACAAATTCGCTCTGTGCCAATCTCCTCTATTACCAATCCCTTCAAATCTCTTTAACGAGTAATCGAAGACTTCCTTATTCCTGCTGAAGAACGAATGCGGTGAAGAGGATGTTGGGAGAAACAGAAAGATGGATTTGCGCAGTAAATTCAGCCGCAGAGTACATAAAATGCTATTTGTCATGCTCACGTGACGTGAATTGTTTAAGATACACATTACAGTACTTAAGGACGTGCTAAACGCATATTTTTGTATATGTGCTCGTAGTTCGTGATCACTGATGTTTCCATTCTGATTAAACTTTCTCTCCTTTCCCTGACGTCTGTTTGTCTACATCCGAAAGCTAACTTCACCCTATTACCACCACTTCCGAAACCCCTTTACGAGAAATCGATGAGTCTCGTGCTGAATAATGAAGCGCTCATATGCGTCGCTTGCTTGACGAATAATCGAAGACTTCCATGTCCGTGCTGAAGAATGAAGTTGAATCACAGACGTGTCTTTTGTTTTATTATATTACGTGCGCGAGTAAAATGTTCTGTATTTGTTGCTCGCTGTACGGGGATTGCCAGACATGAACTTGCCGATTGCGCTAGAGTGCAGCTGTAGATGGCACGCAGGATGGTCAAGACCGCACGCCGATGGCCAAAACAGACCTATACTGCGATTTCCCTAACTTTGTCCCTCAAGGCAACTCAAATCCCATCTTCGCGATGGAATATGTCACGGCATTTCGGGTCTTTTCTCGGTCTGGCCGGTAGAAGTCGCATGATGGCAAGCATTGCTTTATACGGTCGCGATCGTGCGAAATCTAGCGGAACGAATGAGAAAGATGCGAAATGCCGTGTCATATTCCATCGCGAAGATGGGATTTTAGTTGCCTTGAGGGACAAAGTTAGAGAAATCGCAGTATAGCGAAGAGGATGTTCGAACAGAGGGGTGGAAGAGACAGTGAATTCAGCCACCACAGTTAACATACAATTCCATCGTGTTCAGATGACGTGACTTGTTCATGATACACATCACAGTGCTTCACGTCGTGCTAAATTCTCTAATATTTTTGTACACGCGCCCGTAATTCGTGATCGAAAATGTTTTCATTACATTTCAACATTCTCTGCACCTCCCGTCGTCTGTTTGTCTAGATCTCTTTTTACTGATACTGACTACTTCAACCACAAGATTTGCCCACTACGTTTGAAATCGACCCTCAATACTAAGCCCTAAGCTCTTGCTATTGGCGAATCTATTTGCTTTTCCGGAGAAAGAGCTGTAGTAGTTTGACTGCAATTCCGACTTTCCATTTTTATTCCGGCCGAAGGTATAGGTATTTCGACCACGAAAAACATCAAAAATCAAAATCTGTTTCTTCCCGACTCGTGGTGAGGTTTCTGTCTACAGGCGTGAAGGCTAAGGATACTGAGTCGATGTTTACACTCTGATTTGGGATTCTGCTTTGGGATTAAATGCCCAAAAATCACTCAAAATCAAATATTACACGCCATCTGGTGGGGGCGACCTTAACAACATGCAATTTCAGAGTGGTTCAGACGTTGATAACGTTATCTACAAATTTCTATCTGACTTATACTCTCTCTGGAAGCCATTGACTTCATTGATTGTAGGAAAATGTACAGGAATTATTCATCTATCCTCTCCCATGATTCCTGCCACCAGCCGAACACATTCGCAGTAGCTCCTCTCAACTCTTCCAATCTATTTCCAAACTTTTGGGGGAGGGACTCATGCAACACGCATATTGTATACTTCATAGTATTACATCTCCATAATATGATTCAATGAATGCTGAACTGACAATGTGTCGGCATAATACGCCTATGTTATTGTGGAATATTCAACCAGTTAAGTTCGTTTCTTGCGATAATTATTTAGAATAATGACTTCCAACCAGCTTTTGCAGGAATATTTGTGTTTTTTGAATGTCTCAATGAATTAATGCCGTTTTAATTTCTTGTTCAAATATGGGTATCTTCAAGTACTAGATGTTTAATTTTCTTTGAAAACAATCTTGTTAATTTCTCCAGACGTGGCATATAAGAAGGTAATTCCCACTACTGTCTTTTGAAAGAGCTTCATTTGTTGCAAGAGCTTGCGTCGATATTTTACTGTTTTCCTTCAACTTTAAATAATGTTTTCAAGAAAATGATTGCAAATTTGTGTATAAACAATACGACATAGACAGAATTTGTATGCATTGAATATAATTTTAATAGATTTGCGTGTAATACGTAACAATGGATTTGTATGAGTTTGGTCCACAATCACTTTTGAATCAGTGGAACGATTGCTCTCAAATTTTGTAGGAACACTTATGAGAAGCCTAAAAAAGAAGTTCGCGCCTCCAAATAGTTACCCTTAGAAATATGGAACTGAAATCCGCAGAGTGGTTTGTCGTTAGGGCGGACGGACCGGGTGAAGTGAATGAAGAATAAATAAATCATGGGCAAAGCTATTTTGCTTAGGCTAGTGTTTTTTGAAACGAAAAGTGTTCCACGACAAAAAATATTTGAGAAACCATTGTGTAAAAGGAAGTTCACAATAATGAGCTCTCTACTGTCTCTCAAGTTCCTTCTCAGGCTTCACTCAACCCCCACCCTGACTTCTTGCCTCTTCAACTCGCGGCATCCTGCAGATAAAAGGCACCGCCTCTTCATGTAACAAACTTAAACATAAATCATAATTTGCAATCAGTCGAGATTCGATAAATGATAAATGATATTGAATAACATCCTTGAATTTCCATGACTGTGAATAGCATGCTCTAACAATTGTAATAAATGAAATGAAATGAAATAAAATAAAATGAGTTTCTAATAATAAATATTTCGTAATTATTCAATACAACTATTCAATTCATTAAGTACTAATAATACAACGCAGTAAAAATAATCATTTAGTAAACGATATGCAGATTTTAAAGGAGAATGGCACATGTTAATTTTTAGATCCGGATATTTTTAACAGGTTTACTGTTGATAAATTATTTGTCAACTTTATGGTGTGGAGTTGAACGTTGGACATAAAACTATTACAATATTTGATATTCAGAATTGCAAATAATTTTTATATTGGTTTATCTACAGCACAGCTCTATTCGCTCTATTCTCTAACCAATACAGAGGAAAATGACAAATCTTTATTGATATTGGAGAAGAAAGGTACTTTGTGTGCTATTACATGTTCTTATCAAATTTAGCATTGGTCCTAAGGTACTTTTTTCTTCAAATAAAAAATATACGTGTCATTTATTAAATTGAATGAATTGAAATGGGAAATTTCGAGGATGACAGTAAGGCCTATTCCTGCTTTAACTAAACATACTACAATTATATAGTTTGTTTTAAAGTAAGAGTGTAATCAGAACATAAGGCATGACATATATCTTTGACTGTAGCGTTTCTGTGTAATAAAACCGAAATGTCCTTAATAGATTGCCATAATATTTTCCTAAATTTGCACATGTTATAAAATTTTACAATTCCCTTCTAAATTTCAAGGAAAGTAAAAGAGGATTCTGAATATTCTGTTCAATTGGGAAGACGATGGTACTTTCCCCTTACACATTATTCGTACGCTACTGCATTGATACATACATTTGCAATGCAAGATTTATTGGAAGAACAGCAATCAATCAAACAGTAGACAGGCTAATTCTCTGAACCGTCATCCATTCACGTACTCTCTACCCCGGGTTCAGAAGCTCTCGCAGTTAATGTAAGCAATGGGAGTGCTTTTTTATCATGACTGCACGTCGTTATCCCTTATCAGCTGCCAGTCGCGTGTGATAGCAACCCCTATCAGAGCCGCCATACGACCTCACAGATCGTCTCTATCTTGTCATCTTGCACTTTCTGGATTCGACTTGCAACGAGAGTGTTATTCGAGTTTGAATTGTGTGGCCGGTATTCGGTGTCATCACTTTAATTTGCACAACTAAGGTGAGGTTTTTTGGTTCTTAATTAATAGTTTCATTATTTCTGTGGTCACGGGATAAAAGTTCTTAAGTTAATTTTGGGCAAAATTGGCTTAAGTACTGAAACTACAAGTTAGGTATTTATATTTTATTTTGGTAAAACGACCGAATTCAAATGTTGCCTCCTTAGCGGCAAAAAAAGGGTTGGAAAATAGTGTTGAGCGTAGCAAAAAGTGTTGGATCAATATTCTAACCCCTGTTTTCTCCAAAATAAGATTTTTGACCTAAGCACTTTTACCCTGTAACCACAGATTTATTGTGTAAGCTTGTTATGGTGTTATTGTTGTAAGGTTGTTTATGGTGAAGTGTAGGACATTGCATGCGATAGTAGAAATGTATGATCGAACTAAGGTTTTGTTGACTTGAAGTCCAATAGAAAGAATACAAATATTGATTGTCAAAAAAAATAATGGTGGTCGAATTTCTCTGTTACCGCCAGAGATGCATATGGCAAAAGGCCACTGCCTCTCGATTCTCTCACCATCCTGCATGACTGGTGATGACGTCACTGCTGTCAGAATCGGGCTATCGTTAAAACAAATATTATTTAACAGTGCTGATTATCCTTTCTTTCAATTGAACACCCAGAGAATTAAATATTACCGAGGACTAGTAATTAGTGATTGTTGAACCTTTAATTGAAAAAAATACCCCTTAGGTAAAAGGTAGTAGTTGTAGTTGTATTATTACCTCTTAGGTACTAGTTTTCATACTTCAAAGGTAAAGGACAATGTGTCACATTTAATACCTAAATTTACAGTGAAACAATGTAAAGATTTTTTCCCTCTGAATGTAGACATGGTATTGTTTGGGAGCTTGGAACTTCGTTTTTAACCTCTTTGAACCTAGTCCTCAGGCCTTACGAAGAGCAGTGACGTTGGAACAAATGTGTTTAAATATCCCATTTAGCAAAACAAGTGCCCTTGACTTTCTGAATACAAAAATTAAAATTTAAATCGTTGAATACGTGCAAGAGATTTAACCTAGTTGAAATTCTTCTACTCAGAGTTACATTTATAAGAAATAATACTTTGCAAATGTACCAGTATATTAAGTAAATATTTTTGCAATTATGCTCTTAAGTTTCTAAGATAATGTTTTATTGGATGGAAAAAATCAAATCGCACAAACATAGTGGGAGTAACTTCATCTTTTATGTCGCAAACGTAAATAGTGACATTTATATTTCATTTTCTGCCGCTCATAACTCTTCTCTTTTTCATAGGCAACCATCAAATACTTCCACCTATTAAGATACACATCCAAAAATATTTAAGTCCTGCATTCACGAGTTAAGAGTTTTAATTGCGAATTAAAATCGATTCCTGATTGATTTGCAAGAGCTATTTCTGCTAAGGAATGTGTGTGGAAACGAGACGAATTGCCATAAAAGGAATATCAGTGGGAAGGACGATTACATTCTATTTTACACGTTGTTGCTCTATCTGTGAGATAAGTTCTGATCTCGGCTATCTAGCTAATGCCATATGGGCAACATGCTGGCCGACGCGTGAGCTTGCGATGACGTTTGGAGATAAGCGGTGTCAAACGTCAGTCGAAAAGGATGTGGCTGAAGCATTTTTATCTCCCCCTCAAATGTTTAACATCATATTCCGACAAGTTTTATCGGCATTTGAATAATTCATTCGAAAAAAATATCACTTTGCACGTTTGTTTGCGAAACTTCTTGGCCTTCCAAAGAAGCCTAAATCTATTTAGAAATGTATTAAAACAAATTCTGAATGCTTATTAATGCTTCAGTGTTGAATCCAATGCTTTTTATCACAGTTATTTACACAGGATAAATGATAATACGGGCTTTTATTACTGAAATATACTCGTAATTCGCCCGCTGTCGCTACTCGAACTCAAGGATCTTTCCGGAGAGAGAGAGACAGAGAGAGACAGAGAGAGAGAGAGAGAGAGAGAGAGAGAGGAGAGGAGAGAATGGGGGATGGGGTGTCACGGTTTTCTCCATCTTGCAGGAGCAGTCAGGAGCAGAATGTCAAACCCGTTGAATGTAAATGAGTTCCTGAAGAATGTGGAGACTATGGAAGCGACCATGAACGAGTTCTTGAAGAAGCAACAGGAAGTGGAGGACCGTCTGGTCCGCGTCGAGGAGTCGGTGCAAACGCTCCTGGGCAGCATGATGCCCAAGCTGGAGGGGTTGCTGGTGACTTTGAACACATCTCCAATCCAACAACCCCCCGCCGCCTCTACTGCCACCCCTGCTCCCACCTCCGCTCCAGCCAAGTTTCCCTCTCCCTCCCGGTCATCACCCCAATCGCCTCCCCCACCCGCGGATCCAGCCCCGCCCCCACCCTCTCTCCCTTCTCCGCCCCAGTCATCACCCCGGTCCCCTCTCCCGCCCGCGGTTCCAGCCCCGCTCCGTCCCACTCCCCCATCCCCGCCCCGGTCATCTCCCCCACCACTCCCACCACCCCGATCCTCGCCAGCTCCTCGCTTCCCACTACTCCCACCACCCCGTCTCCCATCGCCGCTGCCGCCGCCGCCGCGGCCTCCGCCCAGCTGCTGGAAGCGGCCCAGGGCGGCGACGCGGACGCCCTGAGGCGGCTGCTGAGAGAGGGCGCTGACGTGCAGCAGCGGAACCAAGATGGCGACACCGCGCTCCACGTGGTGGCCACGCAAGGCCACGTGGCCGCAGTGCAGGTGAGTTTGCGTTGAATGCGGGTGACTTGCATGGTTGGGCAGTAATTAAATACTTGTATTTGAAATACATTTTGTTTTTGAAAATCCATATTTTTGAGTTCTTTGAGCGTGTCCTTTAGATGTGTATTTAATGAGATAAAGTAGGTGTATTAAAAAAAGAAATACTTCAAATACAGACGTAGAAGAAGATATTTTAGAACGAGGATAGTTGCTTTTTGTTTGATTCCACTAGTGAACGTACCCCATTGAAACAAAAATAAAAGCTAATTTTAGCTATTGAATTTGGATTCCCTTCATTTTCAAATGATAAATACAAATCATGAAAAATGTTGGACAATTATCGGGTAATAAAAAAAAGCATTTATTCGTTATAACAGTAGCCTATGTTCATTCATGAATGACTGTTTTCCTTTGCAGATTTTATACATTCGCCTACAAGGGGTTTATTGTCTGAGGATTTGTTTGATAAATTAGTCGTTTTAAAAAGAAATTCATTTGTTTGCGTTAGACATATTTTTGATACCACTTTATATTTGAAAATAGTTTATACATATGGTTACAATTCATTACAATAGTTATTGTTCAGACATTTCTATGACTGTCAATTACTAATTTACGAGTACTGTAATTGACAATTATCGTTGCAATAAAATTATAGAATACAAAATTATTATATATTTACAGTATTTTGAGTATTTGAAGTATTTTAAATACGTATGTACTTATATTCAAGTCCTAATGTATTTTGTGTATTTTAAATACTTATTTATAAAGTATTTTAGGGAATAATTTAAATACAAAATTTAAAGTATTTTGGCCAACCCTGATAGCGATTTATGAATGTGGATGGTGGTTATTACAAAAATAATATTTTGTAGATTAATGCGTTTATACCGGGTAGCCACTTTCTGGAAAACAAGAAAAACCGGAAAAAATTAGGGATGCATTTCATTGCTGTGGAAATGTCGGGGGAAATCAAGTAATCTGTGAAAAAATGGCAGAAGTGAGGGAACAGTTTGAGATGTTTATAAAATTCGGGCCAGAGGCCCTAGGGGTTTTTGTCGCTGCTCGATCACTGACGCCCTTGGTGCATAATAACTGCCTTTATAATGCCCTTGGTAAATAATAACTGCCTTTATAATGCCCTTGGTAAATAAATAACTGCCTTTATAATGCCCTTGGTAAATAAATAACTGCCTTTATAATGCCCTCGGTGCATAAATAACTGCCTTTATAATGCCCTTGGTGCATAAATAACTGCCTTTATAATGCCCTTGGTGCATAAATAACTGCCTTATAATGCCCTTGGTACATAAATAACTAAATTCTTGCAAATCAATTTATTTCTAGGCAGACATTCACAGCATAACAAACTTTATTAAACAATTTTTGTACATTTTTATTGGCTGGAAGGTCGTGCTTAATCAAATTATATTTTTGTAAAGGAAATATATAATGATATTCATTTAATTGTTTTAGTTTCAACATCTTTTACCTAAGAATATATTTTGGAATAATTAATCTTATCGTATCATATCATCTACATTATACACAAAAAACTAAATTATTACAGATACGTCATAAATATCAATCTTCAATTACAATGAAGAGGAAAGTTAAAGCATGTGCATTTGTGATATTAGATTAATATATTTATACATTTATTTTTATTACACCCTGATGATAAAGACCAAAGACTTTCGTAAAGGTCAATAAAAATGTAAAAAGTCTTTACAAAAATTGTTTAATAAAGTTCCTAGGCACTGTTGCCAACATTCCGTCCGTCTTACAGCGACCTTCCTGGGGGAGAATTGCCGAAACGGCCGAAACGTTGACATCTTACCTAGGACGACACGTCTCCTGGACAGACAAGTTACCTAATGACTCTAGCGGCGGAAGCATAAGCTTTCCTTCAACTTAAAATATATCTTTAACGTCAATACATTCATCAATTATTTCGTAATTATGCACTGATATACATTTTTGTGGAACATTTATTAGGCTAACTCTTGGCTGTCCGGGTGACGCCGCATACAAGTCTGTGTAGGCGACGTTTCGACCATCTTTTTTGAGGTCTCCATCAGGGCTGCTCGGATGAAGACTTCGAAAAAAAATGGTCGAAACGTCGCGTCGGCTACACAGCCTTGTACTGCGGCGTCACCCGGACAGCCAAGATCTACACTCTGGCCGCGGAAGCCTAAGACTTCATTTATGATAGTAGTAACTTCATTCTTTGTGCACGTCTTCTGAATTTCAGTGGGAAATGTAGTTATTCAAATTATCGATTTCCATATTATCGCGGCAAAAGTATTATTCTTTCATGAAGAATATGATGAGGGTTAAGGACAGAAATTTATAGCCAATTTACCTTTGAAAATATATTTTATTATATAGGAGCGAATATTTTGTCAACAAAACTGAAAAAAAAACACGCTATTTTTCTGTACTTCAAAATTCGACTAGAATATGGTTTAGGATAGGAGATCACAGAATTATGAAAACGTGCACAAATTTCACTTCTCCCCATAGCTCGTCACACAGAGTTTTTAACTGTTTTTGACGTAAATAAATAAATAAATAAAGTGCGAGTGTGTCATCTGCTTGTGTACCAACCCCCTGTGCAGGCGCTGGTGTCGGGCGGCGCGTCGCTGCAGGCGCCCGGGGAGCGCATGCGCACGCCGCTGCACTGCGCGGCCGTCCACGGCCGCCTGCGCGTCGCCCAGCGCCTCCTGGACGCCGGCGCGGAGGCCGACAGGTGAGAGGCAAGGGTCTCTCCGACTCTCCATTGCAGTGATGGATTATAGCGATGCCGGGCGCTTCAACAGCTACGGTCATTAGTCACGTAGTGGTCTGCGTGGTTTTGTCGTAAGAGGTGGCGGTGATCTTCCCCCGCTGGATGGCAAGATCCGGCGCCGACCTACTCGTAGACCTGTGGGGTTTTCTCCTCAACCAGCTATCTTCAGTCGCTGTCTGGAGGAGAATTCTAGCGGCCGGCTGCTCTGATCGGTAGTTTTCCGTGGTTTCTCCGATAAACACCAGGCGAATGCAGGAGCAATACCCTAACAAACGGGCCACGCCCGTCTTCCTTGTCCTATCCTCTTACACACACACTTACACTAACATGCACTACACTACCGCACATGCCGGGAGACCGGTCGGGAGCTTACAGCTTGTCCCGGCTGGGGCGGTGCCCCGCTGGTGGGAGATACCTGGTTGAGGGGAAAACCCCGCTAGTCGACGGTAGGTCGGCGCCAGATCTCGCCATCCAGCGGGGAAAATATCATCGCCACCTCCCGAGAAAAAAACACGCACTACACTTACACTAATGACACTTACACTTACACTAAAGACCTGAGTAGTTGACGCGCCCGGAAACACGAATCAATCAATCAATCAATCAATCTCAGTCAGGTATCTCCCGCCAGTGGGACTCCGCCCCTACCGAAACGCTCTAAGCTCCCGAAGGTCGCAGAATGGCAGCCGAACGTTCGCACCTGTGCCTAGAACGCGGCATATCCCGGATAGCCAAGTAGTCATATTCCCGGGATGTAAATTGCACTATATTAATGGGACTTACAACCTCAGTAGTTGAGCTTCTGAAAACACTAAATACTCTCTCACTCACATAATGATTTTGTCTTCAATTTTTCCAAATATGCTTAGAAAAATACCCGCCATAATGTGTTACGAGTCTAAAAACTTATATTCACCCTAGAGTGCTATCTTTTTTGCATTTGCGCAGGACTGATCTCGACGGAGCCACGCCCCTTGCTCTAGCTGCACAAGAAGGACATGAAGAGTTGGTAGCCCTGCTCCTCGCCCGCGGTGCCAGCCCTGACATACCAACAGGAGAAGGGTTCCCGCCCATATTTCTCGCAGCTGCACGAGGTTTGTACTTTTCTTACGGTACTACACCATGTTTAGAAATACGTTACTTCTTTGATCTAAGCTTTTTATAATAGCATTTATCTTGAATGCTTGTTATGTAGTGCCAATTTTGAGCACAATTGTGCAAGTTAAGCTCATGCTCTATTCCCGTGCTGTAGTAACAAGAGTTGAAAAACGATGATTATAATTCTAGTGAGATGCTAATGAATTTAAAACCTCCCTTTGTCATTCTTCTTTCTCACTCTCGCTTTCTTTCTTACTCCCGGACTTTTTCTCACACTTGCTCTTTTTCTCACACCAGCTCTTTCCACACCAGCAGAGCACCGCCCCGACCGGAACATGCTCTAAGCTCCCGAAGGTCGCAGAATGGCGGTCGAAACGTTCGCACCTGTGCCCAGAACGCAGCGTAGCCCGGATAGCCAAATAGTCATATTCCCGGGATGTAAATTGCACTATATTAATGGGACTTACAACCTCAGTAGTTGAGCTCCTGAAAACACTAAAAATACTCTCTCACTTACATAATGATTTTATCTTCAAATTTTCCGAATATGGTTAGAAAAATACCCGCCATGATGTGATACGAGTCTAAAAACGTACATTCCCCCTAGAGTGCTATCTTTTTTGCATTTGCTCAGGACTGATCTCGACGGAGCCACGCCCCTTGCTCTAGCTGCACAAGAAGGACATGAAGAGTTGGTAGCCCTGCTCCTCGCCCGCGGTGCCAACCCTGATATACCAACAGGAGAAGGGTTCCCGCCCATATTTCTCGCAGCTGCACGAGGTTTGTACTTTTCTTACGGTACTACTCCATGTTTAGAGATACGTTACTTCTTTGATCTAAGCCTTTTGTAATAACATTTATCTTGAATGCTTGTTATGTAGTGCCAATTTTGAGCACAATTGTGCAAGTTAAGCTCATGCTCTATTCCCGTGCTGTAGTAACAAGAGTTGAAAAACGATGTTTATAATTCTAGTGAGATGCTAATGAATTTAAAACCTCCCTTTGTCATTCTTCTTTCTCACTCTCGCTTTCTTTCTTACGGCCGGACTTTTTCTCACACTTGCTCTTTTTCTCACACCAGCTCTTTTTCTCAAATCAGCTCTCTTTCTCACACTTACTCTTTCTAACATCTTTTCTTTTTCTCAAAATGCTCTCTCTCACACCTGCTCTCTTTCTCACATCTGCTCTCTTTCTCACATCTCTCTTTCTCACACCTACTCTCTTTCTCCCTCCTACGCTTTCTCACACCTGCTTTCTTTCTCATACCTGCTTTCTTTCTCACATCTGCTCTCTTTCTTACACCTACTCTCTTCCTCACATCTGCTCTCTTTCTCACATCTTTCTCCCACCTACTCTCTTTCTCACTCCTACTCTTTCTCACACCTGCTTTCTTCCTCACATCTGCTCTCTTTCTCGCATCTGCTCTCTTTCTTTCATCTGCTCTCTTTCTCACATCTTCTTTCTTTCTCACATCTGCTCTTTTTCTCACATCTTCTTTCTTTCTCACACCTGCTTTCTTTCTCACATCTGCTCTCTTTCTTACACCTACTCTCTTCCTCACATATGCTCTCTTTCTCACATCTCTCTTTCTCCCACCTACTCTCTTTCTCCCTCCTACTCTTTCTCACACCTGCTTTCTTCCTC
Organism: Acheta domesticus; assembly: GCA_031308135.1. Lineage (NCBI taxonomy): Eukaryota > Metazoa > Arthropoda > Insecta > Orthoptera > Gryllidae > Acheta > Acheta domesticus. The sequence goes on from JAHLJT010002630.1 coordinate 22,448,638, forward strand.
ACATCTGCTCTTTTTTCGCATCTGCCCTCTTTTCACATCTGCTCTCTTTTCCACATCTGCTCTCTTTCTTACATCTGTTCTTTCTCACATCAGCTCTTTCTCACACCTACTCTCTTTCCTCGCATCTGTTCTCTTAAACCATCTCACGTTCTAACGTGTGTCTTCTTCCTCCCCTGCGCTCTGCTTGTTGTGGGGCGTGGCGCTGGCGCGCAGGGCACCGGGGCGTGGTGAAGGAGCTGCTGCAGCGCGGGGCGTCGGCCGACGCGCGCTCGTCGTGCGAGCCGTGGGGCAGCGCGCTGTGCTGCGCGGCGGCGGCCGACCAGTGGGGCGTGGTGAGCCTGCTGCTGCGCGAGGGCGCCGCCCCCACGCTGCACGGGCCCGAGGAGAAGCCCGCGCTCGTGCTCGCCACCGTGCGCGACCAGGTCGAGGTGAGCGCTCGCAAGTCCCCCCCGCTCCTGCGCGTTGGTCACTCGGCACCCCTCAATACTCACCGCTCGTTGCTCATGCCCCCTGCTCATCGCTCATTTTCCTCGCTCCTTGCTCATGCCTCACCTCACGTCGCTCATTGCTCACCACTCGTTGCTCATTCCTACCCGCTTGTTCGTAACTTCTATCCACTCGTTGCTCACTGCTCACCGCCTGTTGCCCCCTGCTCATCGCTAATTTTGCTCGCTCCTACCTCTTCTTTGCTCACGCCTCACTTCTCGTCGCTCATTGCTCACCACTCGTTGCCACTCATTTCTACCCGCTCGTTCGTAACTTCTATCCTGTCGTTGCTCACTTCTCGCCACTCGTTTCTCACTGCTCACCGCCTGTTGCCCCCTGCTCATCGCTCTGTTTGCTCGCTCCTACCTGTTCTTCGCTCATGCCTCACCTCTCGTCGCTCATTGCTCACCACTCGTTGCTCATAGCTCACCACTCGTTGCCCACTCCTCACCACTCGTCCACTTGTCGCCTCTCGTTGCTCGTTTCCCGCTAATTCATTGCTCACTGCACATCACTTCGCTGCTCACTCTTCGCCACTTGTTGCTCACTTCTCGCAACTCATTGCTCATCCCTCGTTGCTCGTTCTTACCCGCTCGTTCGTCACTTCTGACCGCTCTTTGCTCACTTCTCGCCACTCGTTGCTCACTGCACGCCACTCATTGCTCGATGTTTACCATTCGTTCCTCACTGCTCATCTATCGTCGCTCACTGCTCACTACTCACAACCCTCACCACTCACCCCTGATTGCTTGCACTTCTCGACAACAATTCATTCCTTACCCCTTACTCCTTACCCCGCTCCTACTCATACTCTAACTTCCACTTCCATCTTTTGTTACCTCTCATTCTCCTCATTTATTACTCTCTACGTCCTTTGTCCGTCATCCTCCTCACCACACAGTCCTGATGCCTTATCCCTTCATTGTATCCCTCACACCTCATTCCTTTACTTCATGTCACATCCCCCATCCCTTATTATTTACCCTTTATTATCTCTCCCGATCACCCTCATTCCTCAGGAACGATTTGCTCACCCTCACTCCTAACGCTAAACCCTCACTCCTCTAGACTATGGCCTGTCACTCCTCATACCCGGTCATATCCCACATCATCTCTTCTTCTTCTTCTTCTTCTTCTTCACATCACCTCATCCTCACCAGTCATAATCTTCTCTTCTATGCCCCTCAAAGCGGAAGAAAATGAAATAAGAACTAAATGCAAAAACGTGAATTAAAATTTATTTATAAATTAGTGATGCCTGTGTGTAACTTCTGAAACAATATAATCGAGCTATTAATAAAGATGTTAAACAGAGTTAGGAATAAAATAATGAAAAAGTCCATTGATTACGTTTTGGAATTTAACATTTTCAGCAAAGAATTCTTGCATTCAATTTCAACTCTATTGTTTTCAATCTTTAACGATCTTAGAAAAATGTAAGTCTACGACAGATGTTCGACTGTTACTAATAAAGAAATAATTACTCAATTTCGAAGAAAAATATGGAAAAGTTATAATTCGCATTTACATAATCGACTACAGTGATTCACAAATTTGAAATATCTCCGTTATCGGAGACATCAAACGATCGTTATGAGATAGAATGATAAAATACATTCCACACATTCCACCCACATATTAGTCGCGATTGTAGCCAAAGTCCAAGCGCTTTCCTACATTCATGAATAATACTCTTTATATTATTGATTTTTGAAATAAAAATCTATAGGAATTTTCGGACTTGGCTACTACACCATACCCATCTTCTTGAAGTTAAACCTATGTTCTTCCAACATATGTTCTATTTCTTTAATTGTAGTTTTACCTTATTAAGAAATAAATTGGGTGAGAAGTTTTAAGCCAAGACTTATGTCATCATTGCGATTATTTGCCGACAATGACAATATTAGAGCATCCAATGCTTTTATTTGTTTTTCCTTTTAGGATGTAATCACTACACTCAAGGGGCACTTGCTGAGTCAAATACTCTGAATCGCTTAGTTGTAGAGCAGATGCAGAGAACTTAATGCATGAATGCCGAACAGTCATTGGGCAGAGGCAGAGTATGAGCTGGTCAGATTCAGAGAATGAGCGGAGTCGATGCTGAGTACTGGTATGGCAGATTCCGAATAGTCGCAGCTGAGCAGATGGAGAGCAATTACTGGGCAGTTACTGAGCAGATCCTAAGCAGTTGATGAGCAAAAGCTGAGCAGATGCTGGGTGATGCTGAGTAGATGGTGAGCAGTTTCTGAGCAGACGCTGCATTTCTTGACCAGTACCTGAGCGTTTGTTGAAGAAATGCTCAGAGAATATGTTAAGCAATTGCTGAACAGATGCTGACCAGTTGCTGCGTAGGTGCTGATCAGATATTGGGCAACTGCTGAGCAGGTACTAGGCAGATTCTGAGCGGTTATTGAACAGATGCTGCATTCTGGGCCGTCGCTGAGCCATTGCTAAGCAAACCTTCTGCGCGTGTCCTGGTCGAGAGGCTTCCCGTTCCCGGGCCGAGATAATGTTGACAATCCTTCCCGTTCCCGTTCCCATCAAGCTTCGCGTTCCCGTCGTGTTGTGAACGCCTGCCTGATATGTCTGCCTTTCAACTTCCTTTACGTTCCCGTTCGCGTTACCGTTCCCGTTCGCGTCGCCGTTCCCGTTCGCGTCGCCGTTCCCGTTCGCGTTGCCGTTCCCGTTTGCATTGCCGCTCCCCTTCGCATCCTCGTTCCCTTTCGCGTTGCCATCCCCGTTTGCGTTGCCGTCCCCGTTTGCGTTGCCATCCCCGTTTGCGTTGTCGTCCCCGTTTGCGTTCCCGTTCCCGTTCGCGTTTCCGTTTGCGTTGGCGGTCCCGTTTGCATTGCCGTTCTCAATCGCGTTGCCGTTCCTGGTCACTTGCTATTGTACAGCGACCTTGACCCTTTGCTAAGCCAACCTTGAGCGCGTGTCCTGGCTGCGCGCAGGTGATGCGCCAGCTGCTGCGGCGGGGCGCGGCGCAGAGCGAGGAGCAGCTGAAGGAGGCGCTGGTGGAGGCGCGCAGCGGCGGCGCCGTGTGGGCGCTGCTGGACGCCGCGCCCGACCTGCTGCGCGCGCCCGACTTCGCCGCCGACGCCCTGTGCTGCGCCGCCATGGACGGCCGCCAGGACGCGCTGGCGGCGCTTCTGCGCGCCGGGGTGCCGCCCAACGCGCGCACCGCCGACTACGAGGTAGCGTAACATTCGCCCTCGTTCTCTGCCACTCGTGGTTGATAGACAAATAATTCCGGCCGTGTCAACTGCTAAGATCATTACTAGAGGTCGGAAAATATGTAGTATTAAACGTCAAAATATGTACATAAATATGTAATGAAAACAGTACGAATAAATATGTAAAATCCGATATAATATGTAATATTCATTATTCATTAATTAAAAACCATTTACTTAGCAAGAAATTACATTTAGAAAAACTGCTCACTTTACATCATACAACTTTCTCGTCAGTAGTAAAAGATTCATCGGTTGTAATCCAGGACCGTCGTTTAGCAGCCGGACTAATCGCAATAGAAGCCATCGCACAAACTGGTGAGATCTACGACCAGCAAACATACACTGTAGCATCTTCATGGAAGTGTTACACGTTGGTGATCGCAAATTGTTCTCGGACATTAAGGTTACAGATCACAAAAAGCGGTGTCAATGATATTTTGGACACCTAGATTTCCCGAATAATGTAGGGAAAATGCCGATTTAAAAAAAATACATCTTTTCACAAAAAAATGCAATTAAATAGAAGAAAATTGATAAAATAAGAAAATACATCGTGAAAACAGCAAAATATGTAAAATATGTAATATAGTGCTAAATATGTAAAAATATGTGACGAAAAAAAATTGATATTGTGTTAGGAGGGCTATGATTCACCAAGATTACAGTTTTGAGAACGGTAAGTCGAAAAACAAAAATTATGTAATTACATAAAAATCCGGTCTCTAGTCATTGCCCGTAAGTGCGTGGTTTATGGCGGGAGGTGGCGGTGATCTCCCCCAACTGTGTGGTAAGAACCGTGCGCGCGCGTGAGTGTGCATGTGCGTGTGTGTATGTGTGTGTGTGTGTGTGTGTGTGTGTGTATGTGCATGTGTATGTTTGCACGCGGCGAGCGACAGCGGACACCTGGCTGTGCATGGTGACGCTACTAGAGACATAATTGAATTGAATTGGATTGCGTGCAGGGGACAGCGCCTTTTATCTTTGATTCATAATTGACTGATTGATAAAAGATTCCGATAGCGTCAATTGCTAAGAGTTATACTCCCGTTAGTGTAGTGCATGTTTTTGCTGGTGTTGGCGGTGAGCTTTCACAGCTGGATGGCGAGATCTATCTGTGTGTGTGCGTGTGTATGTGCGTGTGTGTGTTTGTGTGTGTGTGTGTGTGGGTGGGTGTATGTGTGTGTGCGCGCGTCTATTCCCCTTTCTCTGCCATTCATGGTTGATTGATTCAGTTCATTGATTCAGCTCATGGTTGGTTGATTTCGGCCGCAGCAACTCCTAAGATCCGGCAAGTGTAGTAATTCATTAGTCTCGAAAGCGTAGTGCATGTTTTATTGCGGTAGGTGACGATGATCTTCCCCAGCTGGATGTTGGGATCAGACCCAGCAGGTTCACATTTATGCGCGCGCGTGTGTGTGCGCACGTGTGTGCGCGTGTATGTGTGCGTGCGTATGTGTGTGTGCGTGCGTGCATGTGTGCAGGAGACGGCACTGCACGCGATATCGCGAGCGCCGGCACTTGCCGTGCGTGGTGGCGCTGCTGGAGGCGAAATTGAATTGAATTGTGCGTTGCTGTGCAGGAGACGGCGCTGCACGCGGCGAGCGAGGGCGGGCACCTGCCGTGCGTGGTGGCGCTGCTGGAGGCGAAATTGAATTGAATTGAATCGTGTGCAGGAGACGGCGCTGCACGCGGCGAGCGAGGGCGGGCACCTGCCGTGCGTGGTGGCGCTGCTGGAGGCGAAATTGAATTGAATTGAATCGTGTGCAGGAGACGGCGCTGCACGCGGCGAGCGAGGGCGGGCACCTGCCGTGCGTGGTGGCGCTGCTGGAGGCGAAATTGAATTGAATTGAATCGTGTGCAGGAGACGGCGCTGCACGCGGCGAGCGAGGGCGGGCACCTGCCGTGCGTGGTGGCGCTGCTGGAGGCGAAATTGAATTGAATTGAATCGTGTGCAGGAGACGGCGCTGCACGCGGCGAGCGAGGGCGGGCACCTGCCGTGCGTGGTGGCGCTGCTGGAGGCGAAATTGAATTGAATTGAATCGTGTGCAGGAGACGGCGCTGCACGCGGCGAGCGAGGGCGGGCACCTGCCGTGCGTGGTGGCGCTGCTGGAGGCGAAATTGAATTGAATTGAATCGTGTGCAGGAGACGGCGCTGCACGCGGCGAGCGAGGGCGGGCACCTGCCGTGCGTGGTGGCGCTGCTGGAGGCGGGCGCGGACGTGCGGGCGCGCAGCCAGGTGGAGCAGGCGTTCGCGCTGTGCTATACGCCGCCGAGGCCGGCCACGCCCACGTGGTGCGCGAGCTGCTGCGACGCGGCGCCGCCCGCCGCGACGCCGACGCCGGCGCCGAGGACGCGGACGCCGACGAGCAGGTCGGTCACCAGCAACAGTGCACTGGCAGGCGGAACGATCACACACTCCGTGACGTTCATCACTACTCTCTCAGTCGGAATCAGTGAAAAACAACTGATTGACAGTGGACTATTCACTCATGGTGTCAGTTATAACCCTGCCACTGACAATCAGCGAATTGAACTGAACAAATCAGTGAAAATCGGGCCCACTGTAAGAATCAGTGAAATCTGTGACACTTAATTGAACGGGACGACTGAACGATCAGTGAGCGATGGTGGCGCGGCACTTTTACCACTGACGACCAGTGAAATGCTGGCGGTCATTATGAAAAGGTTCGCATATTCGCTGATTGTCAGCGAAACTACCCATTTCGACTGAAGATATCAGTGACTTCGGCTCTCACTGATTGAATCAGCGACGATTTCACTGATTCAGATTCAGAGAGTAGGGGGCGGATTTTGATGACATAAAACATCGCCAAAAATGATCAATAAAATGATCTTAAAATGTTTTTTTTAAATGTCCTAAAAACAAAGAAAAATTACTGTAAAAATGTGATCACGACCAATTTGAATGAACAACTAAAGCTGTTGGACACGTTTTTTATGTAATAGAGTTTTTTTTCTATTCATTCAAGTGAGCTCAACTTTCAAACTTTTGATTTGGACGGTTCTTTACCAGAAAATCTATCTTTAGTTATCCCGAATTCGGCTGAACCGGCAATAGCGCTGACAGGCGTCACAAGAATCTTAGTTTCTATTCTCACGATGACGGATATTACACCTTCTGTGCGAAGAAATCGTACTAGGAATACTGTGGAGAACATTTGTTACATATCGTAAATATTATTTGAAGCAAGGACCATTAAAATGATATCAAAATTGGCAAAATGAGTGAAAAATGCAATAAAAATGAGGAAAAAGGTAAAAAATGACTTATTAGACGAAATAGACGAAAAATGCAAAAAAAGGGCATGTATAAATGGGTAATTTCTTTTCGTTATAACCTAAAATGAATTTCTCCTTTAAACGGCATTGTTCTAAAGTGAAAGTGAAAGCAATTTCATTAAAATCCGCCCCATATTCATGTGCTATAAAATGTCAGTTATAAAATGTAAATTGTCACAAATAGAGATATTTTTTATCATTTTTTATTTAATCAATAAGATTACAAAAAATATTCAAAAGTGATCTGTAGATTATTCCATATGTAATTTATAAAATCCATTTAAATTGGCCAGAAGACTCGCGTCTCGCGTGTGCATGCCTTGTAATAAAAAATTGTCTACGACGTTCCTTCACTCACAAACTTGCACATCGTTCCTGCATTCACAAGGGAGGAGGGTGTTGACGCAAGCGTTACGTAATTACTTAGGGGGGTCAAGGGCGTGTTACGGGTGCGTTACAGAGGGCGAGGCGGTAATCAAAATACTCCAAATTTGCGATACGTAATTTATGGATGGCCATTAGCCTTCCAGCGGGTGCGCTGTCGTAAATTTTACAATAGCAGATTTTTTGTTTTGCTGTCAACGCATTGTTGTCAAAGACTTCTGCGTTCTTGGTATTCCTTGCAGGTATCTTTAGTGATGCATTCCTACAGCCACTTTTTAGTTTGCACGCTATATTCAGCTTTTGTAACGCTCTATTCGGAATAAGTGCATAGTGACGTAAGCTTTACGTTGCGCGCCGGCTGTTGTGTTAAAATATTGTATAATAATTTGGGCTAATCGAAATTTTCTGTAAAATGTCCAGATAAAGAATTCATGTCTCTAATTCAAAATCTGAATATTCTTCAAGAGCTGTCTGATCGGAGGAAGATCATGAATTGGATAGTGACAGTGACAATAAACAAATGTTGAAAATATAGACGATCATCAGAACGATACTGGATCGGAACAAGATCTTTTGATACTAAATACTAACGTTTATCAACGGATATGTTTTTTGGTAGTAAATATCATTCTTAGACAATATAATGCGACATAAAATTCCATTGTTTCTGCAATTTCTTTGATTTTTTCAACAGTCATTAAATGTAAAATTTGCGACACGCGCCTGCTGGTGTGAACATTTTAGTCGCGCCCGCTGGAAGGTTAAGCCCTGAGAAATATTCTAACATGGTGTGTGTGTGTGTCAGCTGGAGCTGGCGCTGGGCACGGCGAAGACGGCGGAGGTGGTGGCGGCGCTGACGGAAGGCGCGCCGGGGTGCGCCGGGCGGCGCGGCGGGGGCGCGCGCGCTGCGGGCGCTGGCCGCGTGGGGGCGCCACGAGGCGCTGGAGGCGCTGCTGGCGGCCGGCGCCGCCCACGCCGTCGACGCCGCCGCGACGACGACGACGGCCGCACGCCGCTGCAGCTCGCGGCCTTCCAGGTACGCACCGCCCTCCCGGCGAGCGGACGCCTTGCAAGCAGAACCTTTTCCCCTTTTGGGGGGGGGAGGAGGTCTTGCAATTTGATGGCGGCGGTTGGGTTGGAGCCTATTCGTTTCTCTTCCGGCCCACACAACTGTCTCTCTCTTCTCTCTTCTCTCTTTCTCTCTCTCTTTCTCTCTCTCTTCTCCCTCTTCTTCTCTGTCTCCTTCTCTCTCCCTTCTTTCTCTCTTCTTCCTCTCGTCTCTTCTCTTTCTCTCTCTCTTTCTCTCTCTCTTTCTCATCTCTTTCTTCTCTCTCTTTCTCTCCTCTCTTTCTCTCTCTCTTTCTCATCTCTCTCTTTCTCCTCTCTTTCTCCTCTCTCTTTCTCTCTCTTTCTCTCTCTCTTCTTCTCTCTCTTTCTCTTCTCTCTCTCTTTCTCTCTCTCTCTTTCTCTCTCTCTTTCTCTCTCTCTCTCAAACACACACACACACCCATGCAAACACATTGTCTCTCACTTTTCTCGCTTCCCCACTGCCTTTCTTTCTCTTTCCTCTCTTCTCACTTTGTATGTGCTCCTTCCTCTCACAGTCCGTCCTTCTCTCCTCTTCTCCCTCTATTTTCCATTTTCTGTAGCTCGTCCGATTCTTCTTTCTCTCTCTTTTTTATTCCCTTTCTCTCTCTTTCTCTCGCTCGTTCTCTATCTCTTTTTCTCTCTTCCTCCCTTCCATATCTCTGTCGACGCCGCCGGCGAGGAGGACAGCTGAACGCGCTGTAGCTCGCGGCTTTCCAGGTATCGCTCGCCTTCCGAGCTGACGCCTTTGAAGCAGAACATTTTCCCTTTTGGGGGTAGGAGTTCTTGCAAATTGATGGCGTTTGTTAGGTTGGAGTCAATTCCGCCCCCACACAACTCATACACATACACACGACATGGAAACTCGTTGTCTTTCACGTTTCTCGCTTCCCCTCTCCCCCTCTCTCTCCCCTTCTCTCTCCCCCTCTCTCCCCCTCTCTCCCCTTCTCTCTCTCCCCCTCTCTCTCCCCTTCTCTCTCCCCCTCTCTCCCCTTCTCTCTCCCCCTCTCCCCCTCTCTCACCCCTCTCTCTCCCTCTTTTCTCACTTTGTAAGTGTTTCTTCTTCCCACAGTCCGTCCCTCTCTCTTCTTCTCCCTCTATTTTCCATTTTCTATATAGCTAATTCGATTCTTCTCTCTCTCTCTCTCTCTCGTTCTCTACCTCCTTCTCTCTCTTCCTCCCTTCCATATCTCTGTCGATGCCGACGGCGACGAGGACGGACTTAAGACCTTGCAGCTCGCTGCCTTCCAGGTACCGCTCGCCGAGCCGCACCGATTGGGCGCAACAGTCTTAGAAACAGAATCTTTTCCTACGTGTTTTGGTGGTGGGAGATCTTGGAGTATGCAGTCTATTGCATCGGTTTCGTTGGAGCCTTTTCTTTTTACTTCCACCATTTTATTTCTCCGTTTCTACCACACAACTCTAACACACACACACACACACACACAAACCCACGCACTCACGTACACACATCCACACATGGAAACATATTATCTTCTACTTATCTCGTTTTCCCTCTCCTTTTACCTCTCTTCTCACTTTCTAAGAGTTCTTCTCACAGTCCGTCCTTCTGTCTTTCTTGAAATGTAAAAGCTATGTAAAAGCAACCATTCCATATCCCTATTCCCCTCTTACTACTTACTCTTTTCCTTCCTTTCACTCCCTGTCTCTTCCTTCAGCTCTGGCCTTTATTATCTATACCCCCTGATTATTTTTCTACCACTTTTCTCTCTCTCTCTCTCTCTCTCTCTCTCTCTCTCTCTTTCATTTTCTCTATTTTTTGCCTTCTATTCTTACCTCTTGTTTCTATCTCCCTCACTTCCCCTTTCGGTTCCTACGTCTTTCTCCCTCTCTCTCTCTCCTCTCCTCTCCTCTCTCTCTGGCTTCCCCTTCCTAACTCTCGTACGCTATCTTTCTCATTGTCTAATTTCCTCTCTGGCAATCTCTTTCTATCATCTGCTATTTAATGTTGTCCTTCAATATCGAAACTTACTTTAATAATGGCATTCACACATAATTTCACTCCTCAATTGCAACCCACTAAAGTCGTTATTTTGTTCTCGTAAGCTACATTTGTTTTTGTTTTTTTAATTTTTTTATGTATTTTCATTTTCAAGTATTGTTTTTAAAAATGCAATTGATAGAACAAAACTAAATTAAGATTTTATTTACGAGTGAAAAAATTTCGCCGGTGAGACAATATTTAAAATTACTTAAAATTATAATTGATGTGTTTCTGAAAGCAGACTGACATATTGAAGATCCTCAGGGAAGCGAGAATCGGCCAGCGTCACGGAAAACAGCCGAAGGCTCTTGCGGCGACTGCGCCGCTCCCCAGATGAACCTCATGCGCGGAGCACGGATGTTTGTCAAACACAAGCGCCAGACATGCATTCGCTCACGTTTCCTTCAGCCACTGCTGACTCGACTGATATCGGTTACACGTTCTCGCTTCGCGAGACTCCCGCCTCACCGTCGATGGCCTTCGTCCGGAATTGTAAACTCGAGACTTTCCTGTAGAGATGTCACAGCGTAGAGGAAACGAATTTCTAGTAGAAAAAATGTATGAGAATTTTAATTTATATTATCTGTGGCTTCTATTAACATTTCATTTGTACATTTCGGTGGATATTATTGTATGTTTCAGAATTAAATTTCAGTTGTAATAGACACATGTGTTTGTAAATTCATAATAACACTTTTGCCTGATAAATATAAAACAAACAAATTACCTAGTTATTTTAAACTATACATTTAATATAGATCTAAAAGCTCACAGCTGCTCATACATATTAATTCACACTGATCAGTTCTTTTCCCAGGTTAAAAAATTTCTATTTATAGCAATAGAGCTTCGTCACTATTTAACGAAGACATTAGTACCATTCTGTAATAAAAAGCAAATGAAGTAGGAAATGACCGTGAGGCACATTAAACATAAACATTCGTAATACCCACAGGTTACATTCGAATTTGTTAGATCTGAAGCAGAATCGACAGCGCGGTTTAAAATTATTGCTTTTTACGAATCGAATGCAACATGGACAGGTGTACTAACAAATGACAGACTAATAAATAAAGAAATTACAGATGAAAGAAAAATACAGAAATTACAGATTAGTCATTCTCCGTTTTCACGGAAATGGAGTTGGTTAGAGTGCTACAGGACATTTTTTTCATGGGAACATTAAGAACTCCAAGAAGGGTCGTATCAAAGAATCAATGTTAGAAAGCCTGCACTTACTCAGTACAATCTGAATTAATCCTTAGAATACTCATGGAAAGGTTTCTTGTCCAATGTACGTGATTTCAACATTTAAAAGTGTAAAATCATAAACAACGCATACATCGTGTATGAAATGTTTAATTCACAAGAAAAAAATAGTACTTTTGCAGTAATGAACATCAAATTCATTAGAGGAAGGCAATCCCCATCAACTTCGCACCCTGGAATCGATTCGTTTTCACCGGGTAAGGTGGCTCAGAGCATCAACTGTCATGAAGTGTTTGTGACCAAGAGATTCTAGGGTTCGACTCCCGCCGATGCTAGGATTTTCCACACTAACTGGGTCAAATTGAACCGCTGACTGGGGGAGAATTTTAGCGGAGAACTCTGATCCGTAGTTTTCCGACGTTTCTACGATAAATATCAGACGAATGTCGGAGCAGTACCCTAATAAACGGGCCACGGACCGCGTGCGATCTCTTCTTCCTCTTCCCTATCCTATCTTTCCCTTTTCTTGCACACACACTTATGTGCACTAAACTGCCACACATGTCGGGAGACCGGTCGGGAGCTTAGAGATTGTCCCGGCTGGGGCGCTGCACCGCTGGTGGGAGAAAGCCCTCAATCCGACGTGTAAGTCGGCGTCGCATGTCACCATCCAGCCAGATCTCACCATCAAGAAACCTTTCTCTGAGTACTCTAAGGATTCATTCAGATTGTACTGAGTAAGTGTAGACTTTCTCTACATTTACTACATTTACGGGATTAATGACCCTCCTCCATTGACGAGCCCTCAAACAAGACTAATGAATCAATCAACTCGTTTACGTTCGATAAGGTCAGTTTCCGGGTTCATGCATTCTACGGTTCACGACGGGGCAATACATGATTGATTGATTGATTGATTGAAACATTTACTATACTTACGGGATTAATGCCCGCCCGCCCGCCCGCCCGCCCGCCCGCCCGCCCGCCCGCCCGCCCGCCCGCCCGCCCGCCCGCCCGCCCGCCCGCCCTCCCCCCACGCCCCCTATCAATTGACGCGCCCTCAAACAAGAGCAATGAATCAATCAATCGACTCGTTTACTTTCGATAAGGTCAGTTTCCGTGTCCATTCATTCTACGATTAACGACGGGGCAATTGATGACGGCGGCGTGCAGAGCTAGCCCGCGCGCGCAGGGTCAGTGCGCGAGTGTGTAAGAGTGTGTTGTTGCGCAGGGCCACGTGTCGTGCGTGGAGGCGCTGGTGCGCGGCGGGGCGCGGGTGGACGCGGCGAGCGCGGGCGACGGGGAGACGGCGCTGCACCGCGCGGCGCGGGGCGGCCACGCCGACTGCGCGCGCGCCCTGCTGGCCGCCGGCGCCGACCCCGCGCGCCCCGACGCCCACGGACGCACCCCGGCGCAGGTACTCTCCTCACGAGTTAACCTTTAAATAAAGGAGCGAGTGATGAAGGAATAAATGAGAGTGAATGAATGAGGGTGAATGAATGCGAGTGAATGAATGCGAGTGAATGAATGCGAGTAAGCGAATGAGAGTAAGCGAATGAGAGTAAGCGAATGAGAGTAAGCGAATGAGAGTAAGCGAATGAGAGTAAGTGAATGAGAGTAAGTGAATGAGAGTAAGTGAATGAGAGTAAGTGAATGAGAGTAAGTGAATGAGAGTAAGTGAATGAGAGTAAGTGAATGAGAGTAAGTGAATGAGAGTAAGTGAATGAGAGTAAGTGAATGAGAGTAAGTGAATGAGAGTATGTGAATGAGAGTAAGTGAATGAGAGTATGTGAATGAGAGTAAGTGAATGAGAGTAAGTGAATGAGAGTAAGTGAATGAGAGTAAGTGAATGAGAGTAAGTGAATGAGAGTAAGTGAATGAGAGTAAGTGAATGAGAGTAAGTGAATGAGAGTAAGTGAATGAGAGTAAGTGAATGAGAGTATGTGAATGAGAGTAAGTGAATGAGAGTAAGTGAATGAGAGTAAGTGAATGAGAGTAAGGGAATGAGAGTAAGTGAATGAGAGTAAGTGAATGAGAATGTGGAATGTAAAGCTTCTGACTCGCAAAATTAGGTAACTGCAACAAAGCAAACATACGTGGGGTCACAAGAGATCCCGCGCCACCTCTCTCGGGTTAAATGAATGGAAGCGGTGAAGGAGTGAATGACAGTAAATGAATGGGAATGAGTGAGCACGTGAATAAATTGACAGCGTAGGCTTCCGCGGCCGGAGTTAGTACTTACATGGCTATCCGGGAGATGCCGCGTCCAAGGCACAGGTGCCAACGTTTCGGCCGCGATGCTGCGACCTTCATCAGGGCGTAGTAATGGTTTGAACGAGTCCGTATGTTAGTGAATGAAGACGTGAATGAGCGAGAGAATAAGCGAGTGAATGAGCGAGATATGTTCAAGAGATGAGTGAGAGGTGGGTGAGTGAATGAGTGAGAGAGTTAGCGAGCGACCGAGTGAGCGAGTGGGTGAGCGAGTGGTGAGCAAGTGAATGACCGAGTCAGCGAGTGAATGACCGAGTGAGCGAGTGAGTGAGCGTGTGTGTGTGCGTACATGTGTTTGACGAAATGTAGAGTGGGCACATTCAGTGAAAGCATGTAGTATGTACTCGTATTAATAGCTAAGAGTGTTGCCCTTGCGCAAATGTTGGTTGTCGAAGTTGCATAGTGCTTTCTAAGTACGTGTGACTAAAAATAATTTATTGTAAGTTTGAAAGAATGTTTTAATAACATACATTTTATGAAATGAAGCTGTGAATGTATGAGTATTTGGGTTGTATTGTTTAATTTTTTCTCTTTTTCCTTATGTTAGTGTGTTTTAATGTATAATGTTGTTTTCTGTTTATTGTATAACTTTTTAGAAACCTATCTCTGGCCGTTAAACACTAAATAGATCAAATCAATTTATCTATGGCACATTCCCTAAGTATATGACTCATTTCACGATGAAGAAAAGACTCCGGCAGTATTGCAAAAACCCAAAAAAGACATTAATAAAATTGACAGCCTAGTACGAGCCGCAATTCGTAAACTCCCCTTTTAAATTAAATAAATCACACATCCTTACCTACAGCTTGATGTGTTTGACAGTTGGCGTGCAGCGACGCGGTGCGGCGGATCATCGAGTCTGCGCAGGAATCGCATTGACCTTCTGCTGCGCATCTACCACTCTTCACCCACCGGAAATCGCTCTATGCCACTTCCGGCTGGCGGAAAGTTAAATGGAGGACGTAGCTACTTGGCTGTCCGGAAGGCGAGGATTCCTAGGCACAGGTGCGAACGTTTTGGCCGCCGTTCTCCGACCTTCCTCAAGGAGAAATGTCTCAGCTTTCCTGGGCATTTCGCCCTGAAGAAGGTAGCTACATGTATGTCCTGGAAACGCTACATCTTAGACGCAGGTGCCAACATTTAGGCTGCAATTCTGCGACCTTCCTCAGGGCGAAATGCCTCAGCCTTTCAGGTGATTTCGCCCTGAGGAAGGTCACGACGTTGGTACACGTGCGTAGGTTGCGACGTCTGCCGGTCAGCCAAGTAGCTACAGACTCCGGGTGCGGAAGCCTACGCTCTCTATTGAGGATGTGGAGGATGTATTAACTTGTATGGGATTAAACTAAAAGAGCTAGAAGGAAGTGTGAGTGTTTTGAAATGTGTAATGATGTGTTTTGTAGAAAGTGATGTTTGGATATTAAGATCAGTGGCGCACACAAGCGGAGGGGCCTTTAAATCTTCCGCCACTTATGATACATATTAACTGTAATTTAAGAAACAAAAATACTTTAGCATTAAAAGAAAAATTCTTTATAAGAAAACATCACGTCTGCTGGATACCATACCTGTAGACCCTCCCTCCCCCAGAGAAAAGTCTTGGGAGCGCCTCTGCTTAAGATATTAAGTCGAAATTATGTATAAATTCGCCTAGGAAGACGTAAGTGTGATATAATTGTAGATATAAGAGTATATTCACTTGTGTGTGTGTGTGTGTGTGTGTGTGTGCGTGTCGTGTGTTTGCGTGTGTGTGTGTGTGCATGCGTGTGTGTGTGTGCGCGCGCGCGCCCTAGGTAGTGGAAAGAGTTACATTATGGTGAAAATGGAGCATTGCAAAATTTTAGTTTGAGGCACAAAGCTATTTCGTATTCAAAGCTTCCAGTTTTAAGTTTGAATTGTTGCTGATCTACATAGGTTTGTTCATAGTTTTTATTTTATGTATTGAAATGTACCAACAACGTCTCGTCATAGACTCTTACGAGATCGTTGGCATCATTCGTCTAAGATGGTTATAATCGTGACCAGTTCCGAATTTATATTAAAATTTTGGGCGCCAGGAACATGTTACGTTAATTAAAAATGACCAATGCTTCCACAGCTAATTTCAACAAATGTATGAATGTCCGGCTAGCTGGGTCAATGGGTCCCGTTATGGATAATCGCTATCGCCTAGGTAGCCGATTACTTGATCTGCCAACTGTACAGTATGGCGAGGAATCTGAAATGGAATAATTATCTATTTCTAACTATTTAACAATTTTGATTGACTAAATGAAAATCTTTTCATTTCCAAAAGAAAAAATTCAACAATTTATTTAACAATTGTTTTGTCCTTAGGTCATGACCTCGTTTTAAAATATATATCTTTTGTACTGCAGTCTTATTTACCGTCTTGGTCGCCGACGCATCCGCAGTCTCTTCTCACTTGAATGTAGGCGATCCCAAGTTCCGCTTCTCTCTTCTAATCTTGCGACGTTGCCGACGCATCCAGCCCTCACTGACTAGAATATCTACCGGTTCTTAATTGGTATTCAGAGTTCTTAGTCTTCCCCAACTAGTGGTAAAATATTAAAGTCCAAAACCGCAATATATATAAAACTTTCAAAGTCCTAATCGAACTTCCCGTTGCACACCAACTTCCAGAGTCGGAAAAACTATTGAGTCCCACTCGAAACTTACAAGTCCTACTTCACTAACGTTGATCTCGCGAGCGATCTTTACTACCCGACGACCACTATCAGAATGTCCAGTTCTCCCTGTTCTTTCGCCCTCAACGCTTCGGTATCCGTCCTTCGTTCCTCTTTTTTAAAACAAAACGACAAAATTAGACAGTCTATTCTCCCTTAGCCAATCCATTCATCCCTTATCAAACCAAGTAGCCACGCCCGCGACAGTCATTCCTTTTCAGACCAATCACACATTATTTTATTTGTCTATCTAGCCAGCGCCCCCATCTCTTCAAGGCCTGAATGCAGTTTGTTGACCTTGCCAACCACTGCGCCGGCGTTACTAAGGCTGTATATCGCCATTTGCATACCCTTTTGTCCAACCCGTTTACAGCCAATATTATTAACAAAATATTATATATTTTGGTATATCACAGTATATTTATTAATAATTATTTATTAGTAATTCCCAACAAAATAACTTTTCATTTAATTTAATACATTTTACCACCATTTTCGTTTCTAAGTCCTCCCTTCGCAAAATCAATATTAATTTTGTAGACATAACCTTACTACAAATATTAATGTAGTCGTACGTCTGTATGACCTATAATAACTTTACGTTAAATAATTCGATTTCATAAACATTTTTGTACTATTGTTTCTTAACATGAACATGGTACTTTGGTGTCTAAAATCCAGCAATATATTTTCTCTAATGCAACCCGCAATACACCTAGGTAATGCGTTCTTCGCTCTATCTTTGAAAAAAACGAAGCAACCGTTGAGAAAAATTTGAAAATGCCCTCTAGACTTCATATAAAGTAGCCTCAAAGATCATAATTTCCATCTCAAATTCAAGGGGCGGCGACATCAGCTGGATCTATGAGGGAAAATCTTGCCTACGGTTTAGCCCCTACAGATGTTCACGGACACACAGACAGCTGGACGAACAGACGTTTTGCCATTAACACATTTTTTGGCGTCAAGGGTCCATAAAACCTGCATACTGACTACACAAAGTCTTAAAGGAAGTTATTCACTACATGTATGAACAAGAATTATCGACTTTTGGGTATCACAGACTCACAAAACAATTTTTTTCTGTCGAAAAATCGCTGGTTTTTTTGCTACGACATTTTAATACTTTTTCTATACTGCGTAAGTAGTATGCGAGAAAGTGAAAATAATTTAGGAAATATAGAAACTTGGCACATTGAAAATTGCATTTAAAGGAAGTACCAACGTATTTATTACTGTATATGTATATTTAACTCTTCTAGAAAGAGTAAGGGAGATGGATAGAGTATGTGTATGTGTGTATGAAGTTCTCCCATTCAAGAAGATGATGAAAACCTTTCCGTCCGAACTCTTACGGGCCTTAGTGGAATGTCAATTTGAATTGCTTACAATCTGCCATGTAACTTTTATGTTGCTCGTTACTCTGCAAATATAACACACAAAGGTTATCAACTGCCAACGGTCGGTGGTCGAAGCGACTGCCACAATACATTCACGCTGCACTTTGCGAAACGTCTGATGCAATTCGTGATGTGAAACTTCGTGCGATTACTTTTCCTCCGAGTTCGCGTACCAAATTCCTCTTTCGTTTCTTTTGACTTTATGAAGCTCTAAATGGCGTCAATTTGCATAGGAAGATGATGTATTCTCAAATAAATATCGTGAAAAACGTGTAACATTAGTATCGGTGTGAATGTGAGTAACTTTAAGACAGAATGTTTCTTGCTCATTAAATAATCATGTATAAGGATGTTTATTTGTATTATTATTGTTAAATATTTGTTCTATTACGGATTCTTAAAAGTTTCCCCAAATGTGTAAAATTCTACATCCTAAATTATTTGTGGCATTTTGTTGTATTACTCATATTCAGAATGCAAGGTTACTTTGAACATAATGATTATTCAAACATAATGATTATTGTTTAACATTGATCTGAAATATTCTTATATCAAATGATCACAACCACTTCATAAAATGTGTATTAAACATATTCTGAAAATACAGTTGTTATTATTGTATAACATAATATGCGCATTTTACGTTCTCAGTAATATGCTACTTTGATGTTTTATTGTAAACCTCATTCAATTGTCTGATATTATTCACTAGTTACATCAGCATTAACAAATGACTGTAAAGTTTATCAGCTGTTTTAAATGTAAAACAAATTATGAGAGAATAGCACAAGGTTGGAAATTCCATGACTAATATTTAATATTTCAATCAATAGCAAATACAGTCAACTAAAAAGTTATTACACCTTCAAAACTATTTTATTGTTTTTAAATATTTTAACTTGAGAAACTTCCTTTATGATATATTCATTTGTGGGCATAGTCATTGTGACATCATTTGTATAGCCAGATGAGTAAATGTAGAAACTTTGTAATGGATGAATGTGGTATTTATTTACATTTGCAGAATATTTGACTTTACTTCTTTCTTGGTCTCTATTTGATGCTAATATAAGAGGGAATCTGGTGATTGTGGTTATAAACCTCACTTTTGAAACCTGAGGTAACAAGCAATTGTAATATGGAGAAGATGAGAATAAGTGTGCTTCAATCCTACCATGATACCACTTCTAAATTAATTTATGAATTCCTGTCTGATAGGCATGAAATGTTACACATCTGTAGCTGTAATCAAATTTCTCAATGGAATAAAGAACTAATACATGGTTTGTGGTGAAGGTATTCACACACTTCTCATTATTTTTACCAAAGCATATGAAATTGTAATCTCATAATACTTCATTCACATTCATAAATTACGTCTCATTTTATCGCCTCTAAAATTGTGAATTAAGTCTGAGAAATTACATTTTCAAACACATAATAGGTCATCGACTATTCAAAGTTGCTCAAGGAATAATTGTAGTTAAAGCAAATTCACGGTTCTATTACATTGTATCATCAACACTCAGTCAATGTGGAATTCTTATTTGTACGAATTAAACGGTATACAAGTATATGCAAATATTAATTTATTTGAGGTACAACCAGTGAACAATACCAACTTTATCAACTCACTGCATCATATTACGTTCTACATTGAAAATGTTTTGGTATGAAATGGTTGAAAGAATGTTGAATAATAGAATATTTATATATGGGTTGTTTAAATTTTAAATGAAAAATATCAATAAACGAGTACATATTTCTTCTTCAATTCTTTCTTATCTCATGTTCAATCAAAATTTCGAAAGAGTTTTTCCCAATTCAACATTTTCTCGGAGAATATTTGTTTCCAAAGACAGCCCAAATTTTAAAAGGCATATAAATCGCCATCATTTATTCACTTCACCATCGAAATTTGAAGTGTGAGAAGATTTGATTGAAATTCGTCTCAGAATATGCATATATGCACATATCCGCACACACATATAAACCTTCATTTGTTATACCTCAAAAAGATACTCCACTATTTGTTGCTTTAGAGCCACTCCCGACGTAACCCTGATCTGATTTTCACCCTTTTAAGTTTGACTTAAATATGTAACTAAAAAGTAGAATAATAATTTTTACCACAAAGTCAAAAAAAATTCCTTCCACCGTTTCTTATTCTCCTTATCAAGTGCAAATCAAAGTGGGTAAAAGTTTAATTAATAAGAAATTAAAATTCTGAGCAGCCTTTATTCCAGTGATCCGCCAATCAGGGACGAGACCTTGATATGACCCGCCGTGCACGAATGTTCTAGAACGTCCGCGGAAATGTGGCTATTCCTCTGAACCGTCGACACCCCCGCTCAAGTGTAAAATCTGTCTTTCAAAGGATATACACTCTATGCTCTCTGCATCAAACCTTGGGAAGTTCTACGTCATAGTGATTTCTGAGATGCTCCCTAGAAAGCGCTCCGGGGCACGAGGTGGCAAGGCCTTCCTTCCGCTGCGGCCTGGTCGCCCTGCAGTTCTTCTCAAGGACGCGTGCGTGCAGGAGGCCTTGATTGTGCTGTCCGGCAGTTGCTTTAAATTTACGTTTTTCTACTTGCTGCAGTCAAAGTGGACATTTTTGTAATTGTTGCAAGGTGTTCTCTTTATCTGTAGTTATTGAGAGAAGAGAAATTCCATCAATATTTTGGTAAGTAACTAATTCCACTGCTGGTGGAAGCGAAAGGTGTTTCTAGAAACAATATCTGAAATTAAATTGTTTATTCAGTTTCTGCTAGTGTATTGTAATATACTTTCAGTGTAATGAAGTGTATTTTCAACAAGTATTTAGTGCAGCAATGTTTTAAGCAATAAAATGCGGTTTATACAAGTGTAATAATCGTGATACTGGTATCTTGAGAACTTTTGTGTGTAAGTCTGGAAATTCGATTATAAAGAATTCATTTGATAGGATTTTCAACTCAGGAAAACGTGCTTTATATAATTAGAAAATTCTCGGTGCATTTAATGCCTTCTGCAAACTAAAAAGTATTAAATTTTGAGAATATTTGCTACCTGCTACTAATGTGCAACATGATACAACGATGCCGGATTCCATCATGGCGGGTGTTGAATACCTCGTAATATATGGTACATTGAAGATGTGACGTTCAACGACCGTCAGGCCAACAAGTAGTGTTTAAACATCGATGTACTATCGTGAAAAATATTTAATTTTTTTAAATATAGTCAATACAATTAATCGGTTAACTCACATCACATTTTGCACAACCCACATTGTCACAACATTATATTTCTTTCCGAAATTGTAATAATGTCGATCAGTGTGAATTAAATATTTCTCTTCATTATTACGTATCCCATAATAACACTAATAATAATAATTATTATTACTATAGTTAGTGTTTATTCTCTGATACAACGGGTGAAACATGTTGTGAAAAAATATCGCCCATCTCGAAAAATGATAAAATTTCTCGAAAATCTATTGTAAGAAGAGTGAAGTAAAACAGTGAATCCCTAATTTATTATGTTATTATGCTGGTGATAGATTGTTTAACTAGCTAACCCACTCCCCAAATTATCAAATTAAGGTAACATTACGTGCTTCAATCCCAGATTTACATCATCGTAGTATGTATATTGTCAGTTTGACATCATTATTCAGTATTTAATTTTTGGTAAAATAAAATGATTTATAATTATATTTCAGGATTTATTTCATTCGCATTGATTACAGAATTGCCTCTCATTATTAGCTTCCACTGTGACCTTTCTGAAATATTGGTTATGGAGGGCTATGATTGGTCAGTTGTGCCCAAAGGTGGCCTGCAGTGAAATCCGCCATGTTGTCCACTAGTCCGCCATTTTCACTGCGTCTCTTCAACGCGGCATCAACCAATCCGGTGTCGCCTCGTCCAACGTCAGACGTCTGACGACAGAACGTGACGTGTGCATTACATAAGTTATGCGCACGTCATACTAGTCAAGTATACCACATTACACCAGTGAAATTCCATAAAATAAAATGAAGTTCATCGTCGTTGTAATGATTCAAACGTTCAGTGAAATAATATTTTTATTTTTATGAAATAGTCTACATTTTCTTTCATTGTATGTTCTTGAAAGGAAATATCTAGGTAAAATATAAAGTATTAGACAGTTGGTATTGGGCTTTTTGTGTATCCCTCTAGCGCTACTGTGACGCAATCAATCCTGGATTCCAATATGGCGGGCATTGAATAACCCGAATCATACAGTGTATTAAAGGTGTGACGGCATCGACGTGCAGGTCAACTAGGGGCGTTTAAACATCGGCATATCAACGTAAAGCGTATGTAATATTGTTTTCATGTGTATTCTATACAATTTATGGTTGATTGACAAAGCATTCAGCATTTCGAAAACATATGAGAACAACTCTTGGATTTCTCTCCTACTTCGCGATCATGGCATCTGACATTTACTCACCGTCTCGGTTGAATAGAAATATTGTTTTTTTAAATAGTTTTGTTATTATTATTATTATTATTATTAAACTTGCTGTACGTTCATTGACATTCCGAGCAGCCCATGTTTTTCAAAACATGGACATTCAGGAAATGAATCCATAACTTGTTGGTGGAAATGTCAATAGATCTGCGTCAAAAAGAAAATCGCTGAACATATAATGTTATAATATTAATAATAGCAATAGACCGCTGAACTGGTAATGTCCTTCCCCAAATTATCAAATTAATCTAAAATTAAAGTGTGTGATGAATTCCAAGTTTTACACATTAATGTCACGTTTGACAATTTGATATCATTATTAATAAATAATTATTGGTAAAATATCAAGATCAATAATTATTTTTCAGAATTGACTTGATCATAATTGTTTTTATTGTAGAAAACGGATTTTGGAATTGCATCACATAATTAGTTTTCACTGTGACCATTTTGAAGCACTGGTTGGGGACAGCCATGATTGTTCAGTTTCGTTCAATGCGTACTTTCAGTAAAGTCCGCCATGTTGTCTTCCAATCCGCCATTTTCTTTATTGGCCGTGAATACATTTTTTCGTCAGTCACAATGTGATTGTCAGTATCACAGTTGCAGTTCGACATAGTAACCATTCAGACTTCCAGTGAACTAAAAATTATTATAAAAATTCATAATTCATTTCCTTTCAATTGCTGAATGCATAATATTTTCAGGTTGACATAAAATATTAAATTGAGAGTTTATTTTTAATGTTATACGGCGATACAAAGATGCCACATTCCAATATGGCGGCAAGTGAATAACTCGTAATAGACGCTGCATTTAAGGTGTGACGTGCAACAGCCTGCAGGTTAATAAGTGGTGCTTTAAAAAACGACATATTATCGACAAACGTATGTATTATTGTTTTCATTTATAATATACCAATTACTTTACGAAACTTTCAATATTTCGAACAGATATTAGCGCAACTTTTCGATTTATTTTCTAATTAGCGAACGTGGTGGCAAATGCGATTTAAATTGCAGTCTGTCTCAGTCTATTAGATATAATTATTTATTTATAATTATAGTAGCTAAATTACAATTATGGTAATAAACTGATCACTCGGTGGTAACCCATGTAGTCTGTGTTTTGAAAAATATCCACATTCTTGAAAATTAAATGAAATGTATTGATAAATCTCTTGTATAAACGGTCGTGGAATATCCAAACATATTATATTATAATAATGGCAATATTTTGGTAAGCTAGTAAGTAATAACGTAAAATTGGAATGTATTTCATTTCAAATTTTACAATTTCAGATCATCTAGTTTGTCAACTTGGTATAATTATTTAATAAATAATTATTGGTAAAGGAAACCGAAAAATAGTTATATTTTAAAACTGAATTTATCAAACCGTTTTTATTGTACTGCACTGCCCTTAAAACTGCCTCACATTATTAATTTGAACAATGTCTGTTCTGAACTACTTGTGAGCGACGGCCATGATGATTCAGCTTGGTTCAAGGATCATGTTCAGTAAAATCCGCCATGTTGTCTACCATTGCCGTATTCTTTATCGTATGTAGGTCATCTAAGTGGGTCATCATTATAGTATGTGCGGCATCATCTAAGTGGGTAACACCACGAAGCAAAAGTGTCATGTGCTTTGGATGATTATCTTAAACTAATAAATTACCACCAGAAAAGTCGCAATTCATCGTCATAGTAATGATTGAAACCTGTGAAATAAAGAAGTGTTAGAAAAGTTTATAATTAATTGTAAGTTCCTAAACAAAGAATATTATCAGGAAAATGTAAAGAATTAAGTTGTGGAACTTTTTGCTATCTACCTCAAATGTGCAACTGTGACGCGATGCACAATTCCAATACGGCTGCCATTGAATATGTCATAGTACTATACAATATATAAAAGTTGAGACGTGCAACAACCTACAGGTCAACTTGTGACGTTTCAACCTAGGCATATTATCGTGAAACGCATGTAATATTGTTTTCATATAATATATTTCACATACTATTTTATTTGTAGTACACATTTTTGTCAACAGGCTGCACGGTCTTTCGGTTAATTCGCGAAAGGTAATCTAACATTTAGAATATTAGAAAAAAATTCGATTTCTTATCCAATTTGTCATCATGACACCTGGTGCGTTTTTTCATTACACTTCGTCTCCATCGATTATAATTTTTTATAATGTTGTTATTGTAGTAATTTTTGCATATTCTTTTGAAATTTATCGATAAATGTACTATAAAAAAAGCAGTAGAGCCAATAGCGAATTCCTACTCATATTATATTATGGAGATAGTCCGCTAAATTAGTGAATCCCTAAATTTTAAAAATAACGTAAATTTAGTGTGTGTTTAATTTCGAATTTTATAAATCCAAATGATACATTTATCGTCTTATCATCATCATTGAAAAAATTATTATTGATAAAATAAAATAATTATTACTAAAATTAACGAACCGATTTCAATTCTATCCTTTTTATGATATTGCATTGATCTTAGACTTGTCTCAAATCATTCCTGAAACACTATTCGAAACGTCCACTGTGACCTTTTTGAAACACTATTCTAAACGTCCATAATTGTTCAGCTATTTTCTAAGGCCGCCTTCAGTGAAATTCGCCTTTTACCCATCCCAGAAATCTATACTAATAAATGTGAATTCAACGACGTGTAACTGGCATCGATACCACAAAAAGTAGTGAATGAATAGATACGAAATTTTTACAAGCTCTTCTTCAGGATTGTCGCAGTATTCTTGCAAAGTGGTAAAAAATAATAAAACACAAATGCGGAAAATAAATAAGTAACTTAAATAATACATTGGTAGATGCACCACGATTATTTTTCACCTGTCACTAAGAGCAGATTGGTTCCTAATACATTTCGCCAGAGACCAGTAGCGGTATGGCAGAACTGGTAACTAATAGATGAGTTTGAGGCCAAGATCAGTGCGTAAGATATAATTTTAAAGCTAATAGCAATGTACTGTAAAGAAAATGATAATATTTTATTAAATTAGAACCAATAACATTAAAAATACTAATCTTAAACATCGTAGTTTACATAAAATTGATCTTTTTCCTCCTTCACAAGAATGGGATATGAAGAAAACCCAAGTATTTTGTTAGTAATGAATAAACTCAACATTTTAATGAATGAACATTGTAGCTCCAAAACACTATTAGTATGTGCCATGAACTTTAGACTACAAGCTGGAAGGGACTATCACCCGCAGAGTGAGTGTTAGAAACCAATCAAGTGCTGTATCGTGTTCGCCCTTATGTTTAATGTCAGATCTATATAACCCCAGAAACAGCATCTAAAACGGTACAAAATTATTTGGGGTACAAATAATTAATAATCACATCTCACATGTGGTGTAGGTGAGGATTTCTCGTTTCGAAGAAACAGACATTGCATAATTTATGTGAAACGTTTACGTTTCTCCACATGATTTGCTATCACATCCCAAAACTACACTGTGCGGCCATGCCATTCACATGTCAGCAAATTTTGAATATGTATTATCAGCTAATAATAACAACTTATTGTTAGTTCTTGTCCAGATATCGTTATGTGGCCAGGTCTGCCCTTTTGTCGCTCATTATGTGGTGCTACGAAACAAGCGTAATAACAAATGATTAACACGCGGATCACCAATTTCCACCCAACAGGCTTACAGCATCTCCCAATCAGATGACATAGGAGCATCTCATAATCAGAACAAATGGATTTTTTATTTTAAGTCTTCAAGTAGGCGTATTTCGATCAAAGACACTATTGCCCTATGTGTAAATCATTAAGAGAGTGCAATACGTACATTTATTTACAAAATTTGTCGTTTTGCCGCAACCTTACAATATTTAATATTTTCTTTATACTAAGTAAGTAGTATGGGAGGGCGTAAAAATGTAGGTAAACTGTATATAGCTGAAAGAGCTAATTAAATATTTGTTCATAGCTTTCACGTTAAAAAGAAGCAAACATTTTACAAAATATGCTCACACACATTCTCAAATTATTCGTTGAAATTATTGATATTGGCTTACCCAATTCGTTTTGAGACAGGCTTCATTTCGGGTACAAGATAAATAGAAAATTAATTTTATCCAACAAAATGAAAGTACAATACTCCAATATAAATACTGTTTTCTTCAACAGAAGCCTCACTGGAACGAGGGACTACTGATTGAATTTTTCAAGAATTTATGTGATGACTACTACTGTACATGTATTAACAATGTCTGGAATCTCCGGTTACGAAACAAATACCCTAAGTTCTGTGATGATTTTCATGAATCATTTGAGATCCAGTTTTTTCGAAAACAAAATTCTTCGAGGAAATTGAGTTTAAATGTTACTCCCGAAATTCAAAGCAGCTGCCGCGTCATAGCAAGCACCGGCGCGCCATTTGCATGCACGCCGTCGATTTTTAGCACCTGAAAAGTCCCGCGACTTTGACTGGGTTTGAATCCGCGAACTTGATTTCAGTGATAACCACTACCACCAATGTCGGTTTTTTAATCTATTAACCTATTTAACATGTGTTTATTATAAATTATAATCACGGTTTGGGATGGTGCGGGCGTAACAATATATGCTGAACATGATCCAAGCCTTGCGGAAATTAAGAAAATTCCTGGAATGCTCGAAGTACTTTTTTTAAAAATATCTTCAGTCTGCACTGCTTTAGATAGTCACATACGAACAATTATTGTCCCTTCCAGTATGTATACTAAAGTTCATGGCACATACTAATAGTGATTTGGAGCTACAATGTTCATTCATTAAAATGTTGAGTTTATTCATTACTAGCAAAATACTTGGGGTTTCTTCATATCCCATTCTTGTGAAAGAGGAAAACGATCAATTTTATGTAAACCTCGATGTTTAAGATTAGTATTTTTAAAGTTATTGGTTCTAATTTAATAAAATTCCAACCTTTTTTTTTCAGTACATTGCTGTTATCTTTAAAAATAGATCTTACGCACTGAAATTGGCTTCTAGCGAATCTATTAGGTACCAATTCTGCCGTACCGCTACTGGTTTAAGTGGCTCAGGGCATCAACTGATGACACTGCAGTGCCTATTACCGGATGGTTTCAGGGTTCGAGTCCCGACGGTGGCAGGAATTTCGATATTTTGTAAATAGCTAGCACGAATTCATTCGCTGTCTGGAGAAGAATTCTAGCAGTCGGCTGCTCCGATCGGTAGTTTTCCGGGATTTCTCCGATCAAGACCAGACGAATGCCGGATCAGTACCATAATCGGACCACAGACCGCACGCGATAGGGTGGGCACGATAAGGAAGGAAAGATCGCGCGTAATCCTGGACAATTTTTTTTGCATACTGATCGACATTCGCCTGGTTGTGATCGTCGAAACCATGGAAATCTACCGATCAGAGCAGCCGTGTGCTAGAATTCTCCAGACAACGCTGAACTTGACCTAACTGTGTAACTAGTGTCGAAAATCCTGATGCCGCCAGAACTCTAATCTAGGACCTCCAGTTCAGAGGCATTGTATCAATTGACTCACCGGTTTTTAACGCGAATTGTACGTTATTTTTCCTTGTGATAAATGGAAATGGTAAATGGTTAATTGATTTCACAAAAGGAAATTTGTTTAAAACATTTCAATAACTACTCATGTTTTGAAAAAATGGGTTTGAAATGTTATAAATTATAATTAATGATCATTTCTTCAATCGATAAATAAAAATAATAATCGATTGCATTCCGACAAGAATTTTTAGGTTGAATATTAAAGTTGTAGCATAGGTTCGAAAAAATTGAATTTTGCTCAATCTCAAAATTCGGAAAAACGTTTTTGAAAATAATATAGGTAAAATTATTTCAAAACCTAAGATTGATAAATAAATTGCATTAATAATGGCATCTCTAGCTTCGAAGTTGATTGTGTAGTACAGGTTCGAAGAATGTGAACTTCAATCACAATAATTTCAAAAACAAAAATTATGCGAAAACTTATCATGAAACGAAAAACAAAACTGTTTCAAAAAACTGCATGACCTTATTTAAAAAGCTAATTTTGAAGACCAGACTTCATTGACAATCATTATTGTAATTCACCGGACCCTGCGCCAGTTTTATGACCTTGCACTGCCCGAGAAAAAAATTGAAGTACGTATTTTGAGAAAATTTGTTTTTTAAAATTGCGTATATTTAATTAAGAATACGCAAATACCCCCTACTCTAGGGAGTGGAAGTTCCCTCATCGTACGTAAGGTATTATTTTCTAAATTACGGCATAAGATACATAACACGTTTCCTTTAAGATTCATCTTTCTCGTTTCTAATTGCAGTTTCCCGACGTCCCTACTGTATCAGCTGTGATGCTTCCTACAAATTCTTGAAGTTAATTTCATTATTGGAAAGAAGATCTCTTTTGCATTTTTTTAACAATTATGTGCATATTTTTACCTATAATTATTATGGTTAGAATTTTATTAATTAAAATATAAGCTTTATTAATAAATAATGACCGGGTGTTGGCATTGTAATAGGACTATTGCATTATAAATGATGCAATGGTGCATCAGTGTAATTGTTGGTTCAATTGTAAAGATTCAGAGAAGAATAATTTAAAGTCAAGAACCATCTTATCTATTGTTTTGAAAATATGGAATGTTTGTAATTATCTAGGTGACGATTGCAGCCTTTCATCCTGATCCTGATTTGAACTAAAGAGCTATTTCGCGTTGGAAACGTTGTGCGTCTTAACTTTGCATTCCTATACCCTATCCTCTCTTCTTTCAGACTCGGGTACAATGAATCCTGAGAAGAAGGCTGCCCGTCGGCAGCGAACTTCCACCGCTCAGCCTCCACCTCAGCGGGAAGGTGACGATGTTGGCGCGATGCCTGCTCCAGTGGAAGGAGGCGAAGCTGGTGATGATGCTGGAAATGATGGCATTGGTGCTGCAGCCGCTGCTGTTGGCACCCCCGCCGCTGCGGGAACCGCTCGTCGTACTCGTAGAAACAGAGATAAAACTCCCAAAGATCGCTCGACCAGCGCCACTCGCGCTTCAACTGTCTCGTGCGACTCAGCTAAGATTCCTGGAGCCGTTGACACCCACTCTGATGCCTTACTCGCTGCTATTACTCCGCCGCTTTCAGAAAATGAGATGGTAATTTCAGAAACTCAACCAGGAAGTGACAGCGCTAATAGCGACTCATCTGGAAGCAGTTACGTCACGATCGATCTTGAATCAAGTGATCAGGAAGCTGGATTCTCTAAAGACGCCAATGAAGGATCTGGGGGTGAAGGGCCTGCCAAAACACCGACCGCTGCTGCAGCAAAACGTCGTCGTGGTGGTTCAAAACGCCGAGGATCGGCTTCCAGACGTAAGAAAACAGTGGTTCAAGGAGATGCAAGCAGCGAAGAAACTAATGATCCCTGTGAGGCAGAAGGTGCTGCAGTCGGAAGAGCCGAACTAGAATCAGGCAATGACAGTCTCAACCAAGAAGAACCCTCTCCCAACGCTCCCGAAAATCCTAACATGGGAGAGTGGGTGCCCGCCGACGTCGACAACGCGGAGGGGGCAGCTGGCGCTGAAGGCAGTGATGAGGAAATGGCGCAAGCGGGCGCTGCGGAGGAAGAGCACATGGAAGAGCCGGCTGCAGCCGTTCAAGAGAACAACCCTCCACCGGTCCCGCCTTTCACTACTACCCCAGGTCCGTGCGGGCCGGTTTTTGCCTCTGATTTCCGTCGTTTTCATGCTTCATCTCCCTTATTCACTCGGGGATATTTTCGTGGACCCGCCTTTACTCGTGGACCAGTTGCAGGAATCTCCAGTCGGCCTCAACGCTCCTACCCGGAGAGAAACATGTATCTACCGGCGTATGGACCGTACCATCAATACGGCCAAGGACCAGCAACTGAACGTTTCCAGAGGATAGGAACGTTTCCAGGATCACGAGATCTTTCCCAAAACCAAGGACCGTATCATCAATTCGCTCAGGGACCAGCACCTGAACGTTTCCAGAGAGCAGGAACGTTTCAAGGACCAGTAGACCTTCGCCAACCTTATGGAACGGGTCAACAACCCGCTCAAGGGCCAGCACCCGAACATTTCCAGAGACCAGGAACAATTGCAGCACCAGGAAACTTTCCCCAACCTCAGGGGTCGTTTCAACCATCTCATGGACCAGCACCCGAAAGTTTCCAGAGATCAGGAACAATTCCAGCACCGGGAGGCCTTCCCCAACCTCAGGGGTTGTTTCAACCAGCTCCAGGTCAAGCACCTGCACATTTACAGAGATCAGATATGTTTTCAGATGTAGGAAACCTTTTACAAAATGTACATGGACGCGATCGCGAAGTTGCTGAGTTAAGTCTGCCGGGAACTAGTGCAGACCCTATACCCAGACAGCGTGAAGGGCTTCATTTGCATGTTGGTGGAGGAACCTCTGGCGCTATTTCCACGCCACGAATTCTGAGAGAAGACATCAGTTTGCATATAAGTGACAATAATTATCAAATCAGCCTTTATGAATCTCGCATCAATGAATGTCCGATTGTAGTGCCTCCTGGCGCAGAATTATTTGCCTATGAAACTACTTATGAAATAGAGGAAGAAATTGTTGAGCCTGCGGCAACAAATGTTGCTTCAACCGCTGCGGGAAATGTTGCTGCATTAACTCCAGGAAATGTTGAGGGAATGCCTCCAGGGAATGCTCATGGAACTACTCAGGGAGGTTTTAATGCACCGTTACCAGGAACTTCTGGTGGAGAAATCCCAATAAATGCTGAAGCAGCGGCAACAAATGTTGGTGCAATTCAGACAGGAAATGATGGTAGAACTGCTCAAGGAGATAATGCAATGGCTCCTGGAAATGTTCCTGAAGGAGCACCAGGAAATATTAGAGCAGATCCAAGAAGTGCTAGAGGAGAGGGCGCTGATGCCGATGAATTGCCCACAGGAGAGGAGACATCTGAAGAGGAACAAGACCAGGAACAAGAAACCTTGCGAGGAACTGCAGAAAACGTAGTTCCTCCCAGCTTGCCCAGAGCCGACCCAGACGATTTGAGTACCTTGGCATCAGGAAGCCTTTCTGAAGGAACTACAGGAAATGCACGACCACCTGTGCAAGGAATAATTTATGAAGCTGCAGGAAATATACTTGCTCCCAGCGTGTCGGGGACTGATAGGGCGATTCCAGTAGATTTGAGGACCTCGGCTTCAGGAAATCTTTCTGGGAGCACTACAGGAAATGCACCTCCACTGGTGCTTCACGATGAAGCATCAGGTAATATTGTACCCCCCACCATATCCGGGGCTGGTGATATTGATCAAAGTGGTGCTGCAGGGCCAGCCGATGTCCCTAGAAACGCTCCTGGACCGGTGCAAGGCACCCTCCGCGTATACCAAAGATCGTACAGATTCCCATTCAGTCAATCCAGCAGACCAACCGCAGGAGGACTCAACACCTGGGCCCCGTTCTCGGGCAACGTCCCCGCAAGTGCAGCAGAAACCCTCCGAGCAGCTCGAGAAAACGCGTTTCGCGGCCCTCCGGCTATCAGCACCGGAGCCATCAGAGCGGCCCAAAGCGCTTTGAATGCTCCAGGCAGCTCCCGTGGAGCTCCGGACCCCGGCTTGAGCGGCGTTCCGTTGGGCACGCCCGGCTTCAGCAGCGGCCGGCCCTTCGAGCCGCAAGAGCCCATCCCGTTGCGGGCGGGTCGCGCCACGCCGTGCAACTGCCCGCAGCAGCGCACGGCCGCGGGGGCGTACGGGCCCCAGCACGCCCCGCAGTGCGAGGCCGACTCGCTGGTGGACGCGGCGGGCGTGGGCGACATGCCGGCCCTCATCCGCTTGCTCAGCGCCGGCCTCAACCCCAACGCCGTGCGCGAGCGCGACGGCTCCTTTCCGTTGTACGCCGCGTGCGCGCGCGGCCACCTGGGCTGCGTGTGCGTGCTGCTGGGCTTCAGGGCCGACCCCAACCAGCGCGGGCCGCACCAGCGCACGCCGCTGCACGTGGCGGCCATGAACGGGCACGCCTCGGTGAGTGGGCGCACGTCTGCTGCAGACGCTCCGTGTACAAAACGACCTTCATTTATTTTTTGTTCATGAACAGTTATAACTCCGTGTGACGTAAGGGGTTGCACTTCTTTTGCGCACGTCTGCTGCAGAAGCTCCGTTTACAAAGTGGCCTTCATTTATTTTTTGTTGATGAACAATTACAACTCGATGTGACGTATGGGGGTGCACTTCTTTTGCGCACGTCTGCTGCAGACGCTCCGCGTGCAAAACGACCTTCATTTATTTTTTGTTCGTGAACAGTTATAACTCCATGTGACGTAAGGGGGTGCACTTCTTTTGCGCACGTCTGCTGCAGACGCTCCGCGTACAAAACGACCATCATTTATTTTTTGTTCATGAACAGTTATAACTCGATGTGACGTATGGGGGTGCACTTCTTTTGCGCACGTCTGCTGCAGACGCTCCGTTTACAAAGTGGCCTTCATTTATTTTTTGTTGATGAACAATTACAATTCGATGTGACGTATGGGGATGCACTTCTTTTGCGCTCGTCTGCTGCGGACGCACCGCGTACGAAACGACCTTTCAAGTATTTTTTGTTCATGAACAGTTATAACTCGATGTGACGTATGGGGATGCACTTTTTTTGAGCTCTCGGACCTCATCACCACCTTTTAATTCTAAATAGTTGAATGACGAACAGGGCTCGGATTCTGATGATTTAAAAATTCTTTGAAAATAACCTATAAAATGACTTAAAAATTAGGGGGAAATGAGAGGGAAACGTGTTTCCTTGAGTCAACCAATCAGATACGAGATATCGCGAGCCTCACTAGTGCGATCGAAACTTGATGTGCATTGATGGCAACGTGGGTAGAGCGTGATTGAGCGAGTAGCTCCGGGATGCAGTAACACATTGAACTATGACGGTATTTTTAACCAAGCGCAATCGATGCGTTACAACCGGGTAGACTAGACAAGAGGTAACTTTTACAACATGTCCATAACTTTAAGAGCGAAAACTCCTACGTGCGTCCTCCTTACGTGAAGCCGGTCGTCCCATGTGGCAGATTTTCGGTATGTAAAAGAACCCCGAGCCTAAATGACGTCTTTGAGCTACATTCCTAAATTACTTCTTGCCCTAAAGCTTCTTTGTTAGAAAGAAACACCGCAGAACACCAAGATACTCGTAAATTCTTCTCTTGGTAAGACAACGACCTCATTGCCCCGAACATGCCGCTTGCGTAGGTGGTGACTCGCATGCTGGACAGTGGAGCGGACATCTTCGCCCAGGACTCCGCAGGAGATACCCCAATGCATTCGGCCGGCCGCTCCAACCGGTGGGAGGTAAGACAACGCACTGTGCAATAACACGGTATTTCCTGCGATTTATTGCGATCGAGGCGACTCGATCGGGTGATATCTCGAAGACAGGCGTGCAGTGGTGATCTCGGTCCGGGGGGGTGGGGGATTCGAGTCCCATTCAGAATTGGTCGCTTACCCATGAAAACCATGTACTTTCCCATCCACCATGCATCACCGTGCTCTACCTCGGGCTCAGTTGTCAGGTACACGACCGAAATAGGCTAAGTGCTACACAATTGTCAGGATTGAAATGGGACAAAGGGCTATCTCGGATACAATTGTCGGGTTTAGGATGGAAATGGGGCGAAAGGAATTCTCCTCGGAATTCTCCTCGGAATTCTACCTCGGAAATAATTGTCAGGTACACGATCGAAATGGGATTAAGGGCTACGTCAGGCACAGTTATCAGGCACACGATCGAAATGGAACTAAGGCCTACCTCGGGCACAATTGTCAGGATCGAAACGGGACAAAGGACTATCTTGAACACTATTGTCAGGTATAGGATCGAAACGGGACGAACGGCTACCACGGAAATAATTGTCAGGTACAGGATCGAAATGGGATTAAGGACTTCAGGCACAGTTATCAGGCACTCGATCGAAATAGACTAAGGACTACCTCGGATGTTGGGAAAAGTGGTGGGTAAAAGCGGTAGCCCCGACCACAACGAGTACGTCTTTACTCAGTGTCCAGGAAAGTCTCCGCATCGATTCGAATCAGGGTCTCCTATTAAAAGTTTGCATTTATGTTGATAGCAACCAGATCTCTGGGAAACATCTGAATCTGACGGGGACAAAACTTCCAGCATCTATTATAATTATGGTGAGTACTCAATTTACGATTTCAAGCAACAGCTCATTCTACCAACATAATTTATGTTGCAAGCAGTCTCACCAGCAAGGGGACACAGAGAAGATACTTTCCTGGGGCGCTATTTTTGACACCATCATTTGTCTATCACAATAAAGAAATGAATTCTATTGTGAATCAAAGGGAATTCACTTATTTGCTTCTTTTAAAAAATTTTATTTATATTTGTCTAGTAATTTTATATGAACCATATGTTATTTCGGTCCATTTTCTAAAGACAATTGAATATTTCTTCTTTTGCTTCTTCTTTATTACAAAAAACTTTGTTAAACTGAACAACTGTTTCGGAATATGCCATCCCATCCTCAGGTTCTGCAGTAAATGTTCAAAACAGTGTTTCAAGATATTAAATAAACTTAATTTAATTATTGTTCCTGTTGTCAAGATTTGATATTTTCAATAAATATCTTAATTTCAATAAATAAGATATTTGATAATATCAAATCTTCATAATAGGAAAAAATCAATTAATTTTCTATAATATTTTGAACACGTTTTTGAACTTTTACTTCGTTTTCTTTTAATATATTTATCCTTTCAATGCCGTGGTCAGCATCAGTGTCCTCGACGCAGTGTGACCCGGACAGCCGACAGCTTTCACGTGACTGGCAGGAGAAGCCTACGTTTGAATGTCCTTAGCATTTTTACTTTCGTGTACAATTAGTAGCGACAGTATTGTAATACTGCAAAAAAGAAGACGTGATTCTGTCGGAAGCTCGCATTTCGGGATTCGTGATATCGAAAAAGTGGATTATTGAAAACATCTGTCTGTCGTCTGCACTTTTGCTCGTCCATCCGTCTACTTGATCGTCTGACCGCCCTTCAGCCCTTATGTCTGTCTGTCCGCCAGCCCTTCTGTCGTCTGTCCGTCCGTCGGTCCTTCTGTCATCTGTCCATCCATCAGCCCTTTTGTCTGTCAGCCCTTCTGGGTGTCCGTCCGTCAGCCCTTTTCCCTGCCTGTTCGACCGTCAGGCCTTCTTCTGTCTGTTTGTCCGTCAGCCCTTCTCTGTCAGTCCTTCTGTGTGCCTGTCCGTCCGTCAGCCCATCTCTCTCTGCCCGTCCTTCTGTCGGTTCGTCCATCCTTCTCATTCTGTCATTCCTTCTGTCTGTCCTTCCGTCAGCCACTCTGTCGTCTGTTCGTCCATCAGTCCTTCTGTCTCTCTGTCAGCCCAATCCAGTCCTTCTCACTCTGTCAATCCGTTCGTCAGCCCTTCTCTCCGTCAGTCCTTCTGTCTATCTGTCCATCAGCCCTTCTCTCTGTCCGTCCGTTAGCCCTTCTGTCTCTCTGTCCGTCCGTCAGCCCATCTCTCTCTGCCCGTCCTTCTGTCGGTTCGTCCGTCCTTCTCATTCTGTCAGTCCTTCTGTCTGTCCATCCGTCAGCCACTCTGTCGTCTGTCCGTCCATCAGTCCTCCTGTCTCTCTGTCAGCCCAATCCAGTCCTTCTCACTCTGTCGATCCGTCCGTCAGCCTTTCTCTCCGTCAGTCCTTCTGTTTGTCTATCCGTCCATCAGCCCTTCTCTCTGTCCGTCCATCAGTCCTTCTGTCGAGAGACATCGGCGAGCATGGCGCTTTCGGTTGGGCAACCAGATGTGTGGATTGGGGGTGGGGAAGTCACCACAACCACCACCACCACAACCACCACCACAACCACCACCACAACCACCACCACTACCACTACCACCACAACCACCACCACCACAACCACAACAACAACCACCACCACAACCACCATCACAACCACAACCGGCAACCACCACTACAACCACAACCACCACCCCCGCCACAACCACCACCCCCGCCACAACCACCACCCCCGCCACAACCACCACCCCCGCCACAACCACCACCACCACCACCGCAACAAGTGACGAAAATTGTCCAAGCGTTAAGAAGGCCGCTGTGGAAGGACAGAGATGTCCGTCAGCCCTTCTGCTCGTCCGTCCGTCCGTCTGTGGGGGAGGGGAGGAGGTCCTTCCGCCCACGCCCTTCTCCTCCTCAGGGCCCCCCGGCCCCCCCGCGCTGCGCGCAGGTGGTGTCGTCCATGCTGCGCCGCGTGCGCGCGCCGCTGCCGTCGCCGGGCTGGACGGAGCAGCTGGCGTTCGCCCTGCTGGAGGCCGGCGGCGCGGCGGCGCGGGACGCGCTGGCCGGCCTGCTGCTGGCCGGGCTGTCGCCCAACGCCGTCAACGCGCAGCGCGAGCCGCTGCTGGCCGCGGCGGCGCGCCTGCGGCGCTGGGAGGCCGTGCGCCTGCTGCTGCAGTGGCGCGCCAACCCGCTGCGCTGCCGCCTGCCCCGCGACTGCCCGCTCGCCTTCGCCGCCCGACACGGCCGCGCCGACATGGTGCGCTTGCTGCTGGAGCGCGGCGCCGCAGCCGCCGAGGACCAGGTACCCGCCATCTTCCTTTTCTTAAAATGTGTTTATTAATATTGTATTACTATTATTTTTATTTTATTTATTTTATGTATATATATACACATGTGTGTGCGTGTGCGTGCGCGCGTGTGCGCATGTGTGCGCGCGCGCGTGTGTGCGTGTGCGCGAGTGTGCGTGTGTGTGTGCGCGTGTGCATGTGCGCGTGTGTGTGTGCGTGCGCGCGCGCGTGTGTGTGTGTGTGTGTGCGTGTGCGTGCGTTGTGTGTGTGTGTCCGAAGGCTTGGCAACTAAGACCTTTAGCCGTTTTACTGATTATTGTGAAATGTTACATATACAATTACGATTTACAATTGTAAGGATAATTACAATTACAAATACAGTTACAAGTATAATTTAAATTTTATGGAAAAGATTCGCCTCTTTCAGGAATTTTAGTGTCTTGTCAGTTCCAAGGTCATCCTTCAGGTCCCCTTTCATACCAAATCTGTCTTGGATTCTTGTGACATTTACACAGTTGTTAGAAGATGTTTCACTGGTAAAATTCCACCGTAGTCGCAGATAGATGGTTCTTCACTGTTCAGCATAATGAAGAGGTTATGTGTGGCCTATTCTTACCTGGTAAGGCACACTATTTCTCGACGAGTGTAGCTGACGTGTGTTGGTCATTTATTGACGCTTTGTTCGGGTTTAGTTTCGTTTCAAGGCTGTTCCACGGGGTATGCCATGCTCTGAGGATGCACTTTAAGGCAGCATTTCTTGCATCTTGAGGTCGTGGTCGGGCGCCTGGTGCCTTGCCACGAATTGCACCACGCTCTTGCATCTTGCCTGTGTTACTGGGTTTGCTGCATTTACTCTTTGGCCCTTCGATTTAACACGATTTAACACGATTAAGCACGGCGCTTTCGGTTGGGCAACCAGATGGGTGGATGGGGGGGGGTCACCACAACCACAACCACAATCACTACCACCACCACCATCACCATCACCACCACAACCACCACAACCACCACCACCACCACCACCACCACCACAACCACCACAACCACCACCACCACCACCACCACCATCACCACCATCAACCACATCCGACGAAAATTGTCGAAGCGTTAAGAAGGCCGCTGTGGCGTGACAGGTGCTGTGGGCCCTGGGCTTCGCCACGTCGGCCGAGGTGGTGCAGCCCTTCTTGGAGATGGTGCCGCACGTGGTGCGCGGGCCCGCCGGCGTCAACGGCCTCGTCGTCGCCGCCCACAACGGCAACCTGGCGGCGGTGAAGGCGCTGCTGGACGCGGGCGTCGACATCAACGGCATAGGTAACATCCCTTCCCCCTTCTCTTCTTCCCCTTTTCCCCTTCTCCTGCTCCTCCTTTTCTCTCCTTTCATTAGACTTCTTATACTCTTCGACTCTTTTTGTGTCCTTCCCCTTTCTTTTCCTACTCATCCTCTTCTTCTTTTTCTTCCTCCTCCTCCTCTCCACTTTTCTTCTTTTCCTATAATTAAACTTCTTGTGCTCTTCTTTCACTTACAGTTCTTTTTTTCTTGTATTATTTATAATACAAGTTCTGTAATAACCTGTAGAACTTTTCTTCCTTCTTTGGTTGTTCTCTTTTTGCTCATCCTCTCTTCCCCTTTTTCTCATCCTCCATCTTTCTCTTTATTTTTCTTCCACCTATTCCACATTTTGTAGTGATTACTGTTCTTTTTCTACTTTGTTCATTCTTCTTCTTCTTCTTCTTCTTCTTCTTCTATTATTATTATTATTATTATTATTATTATTATTATTATTATCTCTTTCATCATCATTGTCAAGAATAACGTTTCCCCAGGACAACTCAGCAAAGAAATAAGAGCATGATCTCTAAAAGGACCAGTGGCGTAGCTTCAGTTGGTGTCACCCGGGGTAAAACTAATGTTATGACCCCCTCCCCCATAAATTAAGTATAAAAAACTATTAATGAATAGTTTTTAATATATTTATAAAATGTAAAAAAAACTGCATTTAATTCAGGATAATTGAAATTTAATTTTTAAGTAAATAATCTAAAGCAAAGTATAACTAATTAACAAGTGCATGTTTATATAAAAATATTATTTTTAAATAAATCATTAAAATTATATAATTCCAATTATAAAATTTTCTAATTGGTATCACCCCTAAATTGGTGTCACCCAGGCGGACCGCCCCCCCTGCCTCCACCTAGCGACGCCACTGAAAAGGACCTGTCTTTGGCTGGACACATACTACACACAATAAAGATTTAGTCTGTTACCTTTTCAAAGAAAATCTCACAATCTGTGTAAGTCATTCCTGTTGATTGTTGATGAGTTTTAATTAAAATATATTAAACCAAAGGATGATTGATACATTGCAGTCATAAAGTAACGCTTGCTGTTTGGTTTTCTTATTATAACAGTGTTCACTGAGTTCTGAATAGCCCTCTCCCACTTCCTGACATCAAAAGCTATCATGAGCTTAAAGGTGGTGTTCTAGGGCAGGTTAAATGGTATACAAACCAGTGCATCCACTTCTAGGGCTATGGGATTGGGAATATTTGAAAAAGAAAATAACCCCTTAGTTCAAAGTTTAAGGATAATCTGCATTTTCAATTAAATGAGAATCTAAAACCCTGATTAAACTTAAATTCATGAATCCAACCCAATTACAAAATTATTTTTCAAATTCAAACATGTTTGTCTTGTGAGGTAAAATGTTACGTAATGAATTATATAATCTGGAGTATCTATCAAGTTCTTGTAATTATTTACTATGGTATTTAATTTTATAGTAATTTTTTCATAGTTAAAAAATAACTAACTTAGCCATATAACAATAATTACAACTTACCATTGCAGAAACTTTCATCCCAGAGGCATATTAATCACCATCTTTTAAAATCTAAAATATTTTGATTTATTTAATTATGCTTTTCACAAATGTGAATTGTCTCTGGATCAATAAAAGGACATGTGGTAATATTCATGTGGATCCTTAGAGAAAATTC
>JAHLJT010002630.1:22493816-22529221 GCA_031308135.1 Acheta domesticus
AAAATACCTATGTTCATAAAGTTCCAATAGAACAATATATCCTTTGTATAGTATTTTAATATTCCTTGACATGCTCTAATAGAACTAGGTATTGTTACAATTTGTTAAAAAGAATGAAAATTAACAATAAGTAAGGTTTTTCATGTAACCTTCTGTCTAAATTTTATATCTCAATGGGTTAATATATTCTTTAATTATAGACCGTCAAAGACGGGCATAATATGTTTTATTACATTATGCACTTGCATTTCAATCAGTGTTAAAAAGTATGTTTCTCAGAATTATGTGGCTGCTTCTTCAGATACAATGGGTAAAATAGATAGTATCAATTAAACTATATTAATAAATCTTATGGATGTATAAGTTACATTATTAAAACTCAAATGTATAAGAATGAACAAGACGGATATTCAGATTCACCATAACATAATTTAATTCAAAACCTATTTCAGGCTAAAACATAAGCATCACAATATTTAAAAGATTTATAAAATTCTTATTTGGCATTAATTTTCAGAAGGTCCATTGGACATAGTAAAAGTAGAACATTTTACAAGACAACCTCTAGGGGTTATGTCCCCAAGCTTGACCATTGCGTAACCCCATTGCTTGACCATTGTATGACACAGATTGAAACAAAACTGCTGTGACTATGAATATAGGGGTGGGGAGAGGATAAGTACGAGCTGGGAGGGGTAGTAAAAGAGGTGGCGGCACTCAAAAAACAAATTTTATTTTCCATGAATTGAAGTACACTTATTTAAGATTCATTAAGATGGTTTTATTGTTACTATCTATTTCAGCTGTTGTACCAGAAAAAGCAGCCACATCAGTCTGAGAAACATACTTTATAATACTTATTCTAAATACAAGTGCATTAATTAAAAAAAAAGCATATGCCTGTCTTTGTCTTTATAATTAAAGGATGCAATACCATGTTAAAATTTTCAATGTTTAGTTAAATATGTCCATTATCATGCACTTACATAATTAAAACAAATCATAAATAAAATGCTGAGATTTCTTCTCTGTTGAAGAACCGAGTTGTCTGGTAACACCTTGAAAATTGTGATGAATTTTGAAGAGTTTTACAAGACTGTTTAAATTACACAAACCTCTTTATTTTACCTCTTACCTAAATTACACAAACCTCTTCTAATTATGTTTAAGATAAGCAGATGCATCAACAAATTATGATTCTGGGTATCTTCCAAGAGAACAGGAAACAGAACATCATTCAAAAATAGGGCCTATAAAACCATAGATATAAGCATGTGCATGCCAAAAGTATCCACTAAAGTATATCCTTCTCTCTTAAGACTCCTGGAGTTAAGGAGAAACACAATGTGAAAACACAATGAATGTTCATGTTGATTTGGCTTCTTTGCCTTTCTTGTGTTGCTGTTATATCTCTCTCGTTTTTGAATTGAAATGCTGGCACCTGCTCAGTTGCAAAAGTAGATGGGGATACAATTGAATCACCTTGTATATATCTAGTCTTGTCTCCAAAATTGTGCCATCTGTGGGGCTTATTTATTGTTACAGAGTACATCTTTTCCCTTGGAATCTCTTAAAGTGGAGAAAAAAATTCTAATGCTTGACCATAAGACTGAGCTAATCTAGACCTTTCACAATATTGAAATTATGATTTTATATGAAGATCTCTTATTTGTAATTCAAAAAATAATATTTGTTGGATGAACAAATACTTGATTTGTAAATAATTAGTAACATTGATAGAAGGGTGTAGAATTAAAAGTATTAGTGTATAATTATTTTTTTTGGTTGCAAAATATGTTAGTGTTCTTTTTAAACATAATCTATTTATAATTATATGTGTTCAAAGATTTTTCATTTATATATTTTAGGTGAGTTAAAAACTTCATTAACAGAAGTTTTATTTTTAATGTAGCAGAATACTTCATTGAAAAATGTTGTTCATTTTCAGTTTCTGAATTCCATTGCAAAAGGATGTATTATAATGAAATTGAAAGGGGTGTAGTTGTGAGAGGTGTAATAAAGGGTGCACAGTTACTTATGTGCAATTCAGTTACCAGTACTTATTCGTTATTTTTCATTTATTATCAAGAATTTTTAGATCTAAAAGAGTAGATTTTTTGGAATATAAATAGGTAGCATCCATGTATTTGACCTATCTGCCTATGTATATTTAATAATAAAAATCATTCCCATATTTGGTTTTGGTTTCATTTACGTCATTCCCTTGATCATTTTCCCCATTCCTAGACCTCATCTGTTCTGCTGCTGGAACAGGAAGGCCATTTTCTGGAAAGGCAAAGAATTCAAAGAGTTTAAAACATTTTGGGAAAATAGTTTGCCCTAACAAAATGTGCACATCTGATGCCAGAATATATTGGAGTGGAACAAAAGATAAATATTGAAACTTTACTTCCCTATGGTGAATCTCATTCAGATGGGTAAGTCATCAACAGAAGTCTCGGCAAAAAAAAAAATGCTAGTATTTGGCATCAACTACATTTATTTTGTAGTATATGTAAATTAATTATGTGAATGGCTTAATTCGGTAATGTCGAATTTCTAAATCACTAATTCTGCCAATAATGCACGACTTAATTCAAAACTCTCCAGCTGCAATATCTCAGCAGCAACAGCTTTGCCTCAGCAGTATTGTTGACCCAAATTGGCCAAAAGTTCCTTGGTGGTCAATTTCATCACTAGCTATCTAGCTAGGATTGTGTGGAAGAGATCGGAGCTTACAGTTTGTCCCACTAAGGCAGTGCTTCGTAGAGAGAGATACCTGGCAAAGGAAAAACGCAAGCTGACATGTTGTACAGCATGCATCCCACATTCCGACACGGGAGGAAGACTTCTCCACTTCTCGGGATATAACATGCACTGCAGTTATGGGACTATCAAACCTGTTAGTTAACATGCCTGGGACCCTGCTTTTCAGAAAATCTAAATCCTGAGAAATAAGACAGGATCTGGCTCATCGGGGACTTCTATTTGCTCCCCGCCAATATTTTGCAAGCAAGTTGGCATCTCTGACAGAATGTTCTGATATAAGATTATTGGCAATTTCATATGCTTTCAAATATTACTAAAAATAGAATCAAAGTATTTTAAAAAATCTTTCACACAATTGATTAATTGATAGTGATTGCGGATGAGTCAACTACTAAGGTCGTTATTCCTGTAAGTGTAGTGCATGATTTTCCCCTCGATAGGTGGCGGTGGTCTTCCCCGCTGGATGGTGAGATCCGGCGCCGACCTACCGTAGGCTAGTGGGGTTTCCCCAACTAGGTATCTATCTCCCACCAGCGGGGCACCGCCTCAGCCGGGACAAACTCAGCTCCGGTCCGATCTCCCGGCATATTTTGTAGTGTAGTGCTTGTTAGTGTAAGTGTGTGTACGTAAGGGGTGAAAAATAGGACAAGGAAGAGGAAGGAAAGATCACGCGCGGTCCGTGACCCGTTTGTTTGGGTACTGCTCCGGCATACGCCTATTGTTATCGGAGAAACCACGGAAAACTAACGATCAGAGCAGCCGGTCGCTAGAATTCTCTTCCAGACAGCGACCGAAAATCCTGCTACCGCGGTGCACCGTCGGGAGTCAAACCTAGGATCTCCCGGCCTCGTAACATCAGTTGATGCCCTGAGCCACCTCTTCCGGTAAAACTCTTTCACAAGCCTTTTGAAATTACAGTATAATTTTCATTTTAACAGATGATTTTATTTTCTCTCGACATATTCACAAGCTTTCAAACCCCAATCAATTTGAAATTTCCCGGACTTCGGCAGGAAGCGATGGGACCAACAGTGGCCATCTAGTAACGCCGAGTCTTTTCAGCGCCGTGTTCCAGAACTACTCCTTTACCACGTCGGCGACACGAGC
This sequence comes from Acheta domesticus, assembly GCA_031308135.1. Lineage (NCBI taxonomy): Eukaryota > Metazoa > Arthropoda > Insecta > Orthoptera > Gryllidae > Acheta > Acheta domesticus. The sequence goes on from JAHLJT010002630.1 coordinate 22,497,693, forward strand.
GCCGCAGGCCACCCGCGGCGGTAACCGCAACCAGCGGTGGCCTTCGAACGCGTAGCGCGGCACGCGGCCGGCCGAAGAAACTCGCGCGTGCGCACACATTCCCCGGCCGCTCCGCCAGTCGCTTGTTCGCCCGGGAATGCGTCGGCGGGCCGGCGCGGGCGTGTGGTTGTGAGCGCCGTGTGAGTGGAGTGGTCGATGTTTTGTGCGCTGTCAAACCTGCGGTTGCGGGAATCCCGGGCTGTAACGTGCGGCGGTCCAGTGGTGGAACTTGTGAGCTGGAAAAAAACCGTCGCAGCTCTGTCTGCAGCTGTTCGGCGTGGTGTTGATCGCGAGAGGAGAGAGCCGGTGAGTTTCTGAGAGTGATGTTGTGAGGCGGGCGTGCTCTCTGTTGTCTCTTGCCGACGCCCTTGAGGCGACAGGGCGCGGCGGACAATGCGGTCCGTTGAGGCGATGCAGCAACCTTGTCACTCCTTTCTTGCAGTCTTGAATATCTGGAGAGATCGTTGCACGGGGAATGCGGAGTTTGTGGTTTCATTGCCTTGGTTCGCACCTGCGCTTACGGATGTGGATTGAATATGCACATGCTTAATTCGTGGGACATTACCGGCGAGTGATTATCACATTGTCGTCGGTGCATTCAAACGAACAATGCACAATAGACTTTAATATATAGTACTGACTATAACACGCTACTTTCCATTCAAAAATAAAACAAGAAAGTAGCAGTAGATCTTATAGAGATGTCAGTTTTAACTTAGTTGTCTCAAGAATACAAAACAGTTTTGCAGAAAACTGCTATATCTTGATAATGGATTTCGGAACACCATTCTGCCAAATGGCAAAGAAAATTATATTTTATTTCTTTTGGTACATTTGAGAGTTAAAAAAAAACAACTTATTGTCAGTTGCGGAATGACGTGAATTTCAAAATCATAAGTGGTTTGAATTTGTCTTTTAATTTGACATACATTTTCAAAGTGTAACAAAGCTAGTGGGTTATTTAGAACCTATGCTCGAAAGTCAGAAATGTGTTTGTATTACTTCCCTTCTTTTAGCAATCTGTGTCTCTGTAAACGTTTTCAAGATATTTGGAGGTTTCTGAACCATCGCTAAAGTATGAATTAACGAAAGATCAAGGCCCCTAAAAAAAAGACGATTCAATTTCCCTCCAGATTTGTAAAATCGAATCTTCCTACAATAGTAATATTGATTTAACCATACAATCTTCAGTGATTTTCATTAGGCGTTTCGAAATTTAATTGCGTTAATATTAGTTTACACAAAAGTAGCAATTTCGAATTCTTCATCCGGATTAAGGAGATTTGAGTCTTCCATTTGTACAGCAGGAAAGTGGTTATTGTCACCCTACGCACAAGTCTGCATTTTAGGATGCACACACTTCGACGGGGTTTAGGACTACTGGCCGAAAACTATACTTTTCTTTTCACAACTCATTTTCCTTTTTACATTTTGATATATTTTTGTAAAAGCTTGAACTGCAGCAACATTCAATAAAATAGTATGTAATTGTGCATAATATCTAATGTTTTACCTTATGACACAGGTAAAATAAGTTGTGTATTAGCAAAAAAGTTATGATTCCTAGGGGAGAGGGGAAGGTAATTTTTACAAGTGAATAAATATTTTGCTCTCGATTTCTATGTTATTTTATCTTTTTCACCGTACAAACGAAAGCTAGAAAGCTTAAATGAAATGTATTATGAAATGAAACATTACATGTTAACTCAAACGGAAAACGTCTTTCGTTGTTTTATTGAGATAGCTGTCAAGGAGACGTAAACAAACATTGTGTCGGTTTAGGAAAGCGTTTTGAAGTGATGAAATAAAACTCAAAGCCGGGATTATTTAGTTTACCTTATTTGATCTCCTTTCTATGCTGTTTACTTACGTATTCGGGATAGATTAAATGGCTCAGTATTATATCCATTATAATAAAAGTTCATGCAGTTGACAAAATATCTCATTATTATATCCGATGTAATAAAGGGTACCTACTGCCGAAGTGAAATCCATTAACAATGTATGCATATAGTTGGAAAAGTAAAAAAAAATGTTAGTACGATCGCAACATAAAACGCTACTTATTACATGTGGCTAAACGGCAATTCTTTGATCCCGATGAATAAGCTAATAAGCCATGAAAGCTTAATTTTTTATAGCTAAGCTAAAAAAAAAACAACTTTCAGCTGATGCTGTAAATCAGGGATTAATGATTTCAAACGAAACCTACAGCCAAATAATTTATTTTGAATATAAACTTCGTTTAAATATCATTAATCCCTGACTTACTTCAGTTGAAATATGTTTTTTGCTCCCCTGTAAAATTACGTTTTCATGACATATCAGCTTATTCACCCGGATCAAACAAGAATGTGCCCGTTGGTAATTAATAATTATTCGCTCGCGCTAACACTTTGGTGAATAATCAACTAACCTCCACACAATGATATACTTTAGCCAGTTCTCAAATAAATTATTATTTACTAGTGAATAAAATCGTTGACTATCTAGTAAAAAAAATTAATGAATATTTACATATTTGTAAGAGATAACAAGGTGAAATATCAAAATTACAATTTGTTTGCCTGTCAAAAAAAAGCGCCAGTGACGTATGTACTATGATCATATCGTACGTTCATTTCTAATATCTGTTCAGCAGCTTCCTACCGCAGGAACGTGCATTCATGGGAGGGGGGGACTACGACAGGCCCACCACAACTGCGGTTTCTGTGGTTGTCGTAGGCTGGCCCACTTTATTGCACATTACGTAAGAAAATGAAGTCAACAATATTAGACCCGGTTTCGGCTTCGTCCTCTCACTTTTGAGAACGCACCCCTATTTCTCGAACTCGCAACGACCTATTATTGAGTTCAAATTGAAAACTAACGAATCCACTAGAATGCATTGGAATTGTGAACATTAAAAACTTGTATCGTAAAATTGCTTCGTACTACCTGATATTGTGTGCAGAGGTGATTATTTAGACCAGGTTTGTCCAACTGCAGGTCGCATGAGGCCCGCGGTGCCATGCATTGTGGTCCACGAAAGGACATCAGTCAAATGTAAATGTCCCTTGCATCAATGTCGGGTCATCATTGTGCATCTAGCGCACACGCCCTGTCGATGTCAACAACACCGTAATGTAACTATAGGTTAAGTTTAGATTTAAGTTGTTTTTTTTTTCTAGTAAATTCATAAATTCAAAATCATTCCAATGCATGGTACGGTCTCATATCACACACTGTTCCATCCCCCCAATCAGATCAGCGGGTTTGATTGATTGATTGATTGATTGATGTCTCCGGGCGCGTCAACTACTTAGGTCAGTAGTCCCGTAAGTGTAGTGCGTGTTTTTCTCGGGAGGTGGCGATGATCTTTTCCCTGCTGGATGGCAAGATCTGGCGCCGACCTACCGTCGACTAGCGGGATTTTCCCCTCAACCAGGTATCTCCCACCCGCGGGGCACCGCCCCAGCCGGGACAAGCTGGAAGCTCCCGACCGGTCCCCCGGCATGTGTGGTAGTGTAGTGCATGTTAGTGTAAAGGTGTTTGTGTAAGAGGAGAGGATAAGGACAAGGAAGAGGAAGGAAAGATCGCGCGTGGTCCGTGGCCCGTTTGTTAGGGTACTGCTCCGGCATTCGCCTGGAGTTGATTGGGGAAACCACGGAAAACTACCAATCAGAGCAGCCGGCCGCTAGAAATCTCCTCCAGACAGCGACTGAATTCGACCTAGCTGACAAGCTAGTGTCGAAAATCCTGCCGCTGTCGGGACTCGAACCTAGGACCTCCCGGTCAGAGGGACTGCAGTGGCATCAGGTTGACTGAGCCATCTCTCCCGGTAGAGCAGCGGGCAAACTGTGAAGATCAACATTTAAGGGGTTACATGTGGATCGCCCGAGGAATGAAAATATCGCCAGCAACCATATTAAAGGTTTTGGTTGGTTGGCACTTGAGGCCTTCTTGCAAGTTGGACACCCCTGATTTATACTCCCCCCCTGCCATTTTCCAATATTCTAATCTGATAACAACCGCATATTCCCGTCCAAATCCAGTCGCTAATATTGGCAGACTGCTACTGGCATCGTAGAGGAAAGATGAAATGAGGTACAGCACTGGCAATGCGAGAAAGAGCAACCCTCAAAAATCAAATTGAGCCCCCTAAATGTTTTGGCGCTATAACGGGAAATATCGGACTCAAAAATATTATTTGGCTATGAACTCCAGTATTACAATGAGCAGGGAATTTCCATTGAAAGAAGCGCAGAGGGGTTCACGTAGACGCCTTTAAGGTTTGAGCTTATTTTTTTACGTTACGGGAGGGATAGGTTTATTTCCGTGGTGAAGGAAGACGTGCGAGTTAAAGTTTTGGTCTCAAAAATGATCTTCCTCAGTACTTTCGTTCATTCCGTAAAATAAGAATACAATAATTCCTAAACATTGGCGAGAGTTAGGTTCCCAAAAAACCTCGTGAACGTTAAATCCGCGAATGTTTAGTCTATCTTTTAATGAAGAAAGATGGGTTAGGTTCCTGATATCGAAAAACTGTTTAAAAAAGAAAGAAAAAATCTGACAATCAATTACAGTACAATTGATTAAGCGCTACTACAAACAGAATTCACAATTAACATTCCAAATTGAAGAAATAAAATAATGTTTGAAATTTATTTCGAAGTTGAAAATGATTGGATATAGGATTTGCTAATTTTTTTGTTCCATCACCTTTCTCGTTGTTCTAATATCCAAATATGAAAGAGTTCCTGCTTCTCTTCTCTCTTAAATTTCGAAGTTATTTCCATGTTTGGATTACATTCGAATGCCAGTTCCATCAGAACTTGTTGATTTTAGAACGCCATAAACCGTTTTGACATTGAAGTTGCTCCAGGACGCAGTTTCGCAACCCTTACCTCCAATTTCACACATCTGAATTGAATTATTTTACAATTGTATTATTCTATAAATGTGAATTGATATTTCATCTATGTAATTTTTGAAGAAAAGTTATACTGCGAGTTCCGTGGTCTGCCGAGTTCGTTTCCCAGATGATAATGATAAAGGAAATGAAATGTTATAGTTTTATAGTTATGAAATGTTATAGTTTTCAAAGAAAATATATGACCAAAAGATCCACTCGCGAATGTCGAAGTCGCGAATGTTAAAACCGGGAGCATTTCTCTAATCGCGAATGTTCGGATCTCGCGAATAGCGAAACCGCGAATGTCGAGGGATTACTGTATTTGTATGAAAATAATGTAATTTGAAGAGATTCTCAATCGTATTTTTTAACTATCGTTTGCCACTCCCCATTGAAATGACAGTACTGTTGGCAGTTTGATGGTATCTCCAATAAAACCGATGATCGTCGACGCTTTTGGAGGAAAATATTTTTACCTTGCACCTCTCTGAATTTGGTCACGCAATAAGTTATTTTAAATCGGACTGACTGATGCTTATAATTCGTTTGGTTTCGTATTGGGAACGGCGGTACCAGCCGCTGCTAGTCACAACGATTTTGTTCCGGGATATTTTAAATGCTGATAAGTAATATTTAAGACATGGCTTAATTACCTTGCAGGAATATTGATCAAATGCAAGCATACTCTGTATGTACTGCACAGAAATTATCAAGCAATGTTTGAGGAAATAGTACCGAACCAATTTTAACGAAATTTCGTTTGCATAATTACTCGAGTTAGGCACAACATACAAATACTTAGTTAGGCACAACATCCAATTTTTTTCAAAAAGTACACGATTTTGCATTAGTGTTAAGATAATGATATGGTACACATAACTTCTAATAAAGCAATCTGTTATCGAAAAAGAAAACAGTAAAAATGGGACCAGAACATAATACAAGGGAGAAAATTTTGCTCAGTGAAGTAAGAGTATTATGCAAAATAGGGTGAAGTAGGGATTCTGGATCTCAAGGAAACGTGCGCAAATTACTCTTTCTCTCGTACTCCACATAGTTGTTGATGATATAAGACAAAATCAAAATGCTATTATTCGAAGTATTCAACAGACAAAACACCATTAACAAAACTTTTGAAACCTAATGGGTAATTGCAACTTGGATATCGTGAATACGAATGTAGTCATACAAAAATTCTGAATCACCAAGACGGCATAATCTCTTCCTCGTTCTTGACTCAGCTGCTCGATAGTCTTTTAATTGTCTTTTGTTCTTGTCCGCCACATTTCTGATTCATTTCGTTTTTGGTTGAAGTGTAGACCGTCAAACATTACATTCGGTGGGGTATGACAAGAAAACGACTGGTAATAATAAAGAAGATTCATCCAAAAGAGCTTTTGTAAGATTCAGAAAGTGTTGAAAATCGCGTGTTAGAAAGTTGGATCTATTCAAAAAGTATTCCTTGGGTTACAGCACGCACTATCTTAAGGCAGGGCCATTTAAAATATACTCCTTTTAGAAAAAATGAACCAAAATACACCCAACCAGCTTCGTGTATCTTCTCCGATGCTTTAAATAGTTTTAAAAGTCTTTTCATTTTATTAATTCGAGTTTTAAAAAATAGATTAGCACTCGAAAGAATGAGCAGTTTGCCCCAGCAAATCGAAACGCCTCGAATGTCACTTCGCTTGCCTTAAAAGGTGGACGAAAGGAGGTTACCCGACCACTATACGTAGAATTAAAATTATACTTAATTGCATTTTTTTCTACTTTTTTGCAGTATATTTCATTGAATTTGTTTGTTTGTTTATTTGTCAAAAAACAGTAAAAACTGTATATGACGTGTGGGGAAAGAGATTATCTGCGCACATTTCCTTGAGAGCCAGAATTTAAAAAAAAATTTAAAAAATAGAAAACGAAAAAATTAATTTAGAAAATAATTATTTTAGATAAATAAAAATATTTGAAAAATGTTTGTTCCCGAGTTATAGCAAATCAATTTCAACGATAAATGAACTACAAGCAAAAGGAGTGCTCAACAAAACGTGCGCACAGTAAAGCTACATTACGTCCAGAAGCAAAACAAGGGACCATCTCAGCATTTGCTCAATGGATCAGGGAAACTGGACAAAAACCTGATCGAGATGGGGATCATTAATTATATTTATTTTTAATCGAAGTGTTCCACCTACACAAGAAGATATTTAACAAGCGCTTTCACCGGCCTAGGTGGCTAAGGACATTAACTGAAGTGATTGCAGAACTTATGACTGGGAGGTCCTGTGTTTTGAGTCTGGAGGGTGGCAGGATTTCGACTCCAGCTAGATACCTAGGTCGAGTTCAGTCGCTCTCTGGAGGAGAATTCTCGCGGCCGGTTGCTCTGACCGGTAGTTTTCCGTGGTTTCTCAGATCAATACCAGGCGAATGCCGGAGCAGTGCCCTAACCAACGGGCCACGGACCCCGCACGATCTTTCCTTCCTCTTCCTTGTCTCATCCTCACATCTTATTGTTACCTACTTCCACTTACATGCACTGCACTACCGCACTTGTCGGAAGACCCATCAGGAGCTTACAGAGCTTGTACCGGTTGGGGCGGTGCTTCGCTGGTGGGAGATACCTGGTTGGGGTAAACCCCGCTAGCCGGCTTGTAGGTCGGCACCAGAGCTCACTCATCCATGTTGGGGAAGGTCACTGCCGCCTCCCGAGGAACTATCATGCACTACACTTACAGGAATAATGATCTTGGTAGTTGACGCGCCCAGAAACACGACATAATAAACACGTGCTTCCCTTTGTTGCCTGCATACTTATCAAACACCTTTTGATGGTGAACTATAATACATCGCCCGTCTGGCATATTTCACCATTGTTCATTTGTGGGATGACGTATTTCAACGTGCCCTCATGAGTCAAAAGGACGTCCTCGTAGCGTAACTGTCCTTCAGCGTAAGCAGTTCTTGACTGTGTCAGCAATGATGTCATCATGAACAACTGAAAGCTTAGAGTTATTAAAAACGTCTCTTCAACTGGACGGGTTACTCGACTGAAGTTGAAAATGCAGTCTATTGTTTTCCATCTTATTCAGTTGAACTTAAAACTTTCGTCTGTTCTATTACTTCCTTTGTTGCTTAGGTTTGTCGACGCGCCTTTGATCTTTGAAATGGCCTCAAATCGCGATTTAATGGTTGTATGATTTCATGTGTACAATTTCGAGAAAAATATATTTCTGTTATAATTTCACTTCAAAAAGATGCTAAATTGTCGAGATGTCCGGAAGAACAGGCAAAACCTTTCTCTATTGGGCCAGTTTAAAACTCAAATCTTTTGTCGGTAAAGCATAAAGTTTCAAATGATGCCAAATTGGTGTTTTATTTTGTGTCGTAAGATTTAACGTGTGAATAAATTTTTGTTTTTTAAATTTTATTTTAAAAGCTCAAAAAACATACTAACATTAAAAAACGTTTTTTGCAGTACTTTCTTTTTTAATACGAGCGTTTAGTTGACGTTAAGAGGGGAGAGGAAAGCCAAGGGGGTAACAAGTACAAAATTATTGGTGGATTCAATAGATACGGTCAGGATTAGCTGGGAGTCCCCTCCAATAAACTGCGTACACCAAAAAATATCTAGGGGACTCTTCTCCCTGTCCCTCTCACGATGGAGAAGTCCAAGAGGAAGGCCACAATTTGTGTTCAGAAACTGTAAGAGATCGTGTCATTACTTGGCCAATGGATTAAGGGCAACTATTAGAAAAACTTTATAGATATGGTGTTATTTGCCTAGAAGCCGATTACAATAATTGTTACAGTACAGGTAATAGCCAACCTGTTACAGCTACAAAATTCAAATATTCACTAATGAAATGCTATCAATATTGGTAAATGAATATTTTTGTTTTCGTTTGTTATATACTCTCTGTTTTCGAGGCTCAGTATAGTCTCTGATCATATTCAACTATCTTTGCGAAAGGAATTATCTTATTTGGCTTACAAAACTTGTGTATTAGTTAAAATACTTTAAGTAGATGTGGTAATGCGTTGAAAATTTAGCTAATTTGAGTGGGCTTTTGGTAGTGTTCTGTACGTACATTCTGAAACCAATAAATGAATCTTAATATTGCGTTGCACGTTATAAAGACATCTGTATTGCGATGAAAATTGGCGCCCTGCTTCCCGATTGGTTATTTTGACAAAAACAATTGAATAAATTTAATAAAAAGACTAATGTTGCCTAGGTATGTTTTATACTGTAAGCGCTTTTCAATCGCGTTGTAGTCATCATCAGAGCTGAAAAAAGTTATAATAAGTATACTCACCTTTTCTTTAAAAACATACTTCACCTATCCGTGACCATTACTAAGCTATTGAAAAGTGCATGAGCTATTAAAATAAGGTGCCTAGAAAACAACGGTGATTTTATTCATTAAAAGTATCAACAACGATGTACGTAAATTGCATCGTAGAATATACGTACGAAACAACTTACAAATTAAAAACTGATTCATCTGGTAGGCAAAAAGAAACAAACAGCGATGCAATGATAGAATTCCAAGCGCTCTAAGTAATCCCGTCTTCTAGACGAGTAAGAAAACGGAGACACCAGCTCTCGCTCGACCAGGATAAAACCGACTTATAAATAAATAACGACGTCGATTTTAATGATCGCGGCGACATGATACGATCTTTCCGCTGTTAGGAAATAACTCTTAACGCTTTGTCTGTGCCAGGAACTGACGTGATTGTATCCAATCGAAATCAATAAGCTATTGTTAATTGACACGCGAGTGGCGCCGGCTAAGAAAGTACGCGTGCAAAATGTGCGTGACAGTACGCACGTGTGTTCCCGGTCAAGAAAGAACAGTTTCTCGTCTGTTTTCCTTCTCATAATAATACATAACATTACAATACTCTACGTAATAATATTATCATAATAATAGTAATAAAATATTTTGGTAAAAAAAATTAAAAGTGGCTTTTGTACATTTACAGCGGTGTAAATCAGCTCTTCTTTCCTAGTTCGTGGCACCAGAAACAACTTTCTTACACCCCAATGAATTAAAATTTTAATTTGCTGCTAAAATAATTAACTTCAAGTATATTAATTGTATACGCAAGACTCCCATTAAAAGAATGAAATATGTGTCCTATTAGATATCATTTTATGGTGATTATATCTGTCAATTGTCTATAAAGTATTGTTTGAAATATCTGTACTTCAAAGCTACTTATATTTTCAACATTTTAAGTCTTTTGAATAATTTGCAAATTTAATTTTTCGTTGATTTTTGTCGACAATGGACCCTCAATTGTCAACTTCGATTAAAAAATAATCTGAAGTACGATCTGCGTGAAGAATATCCGTCTCTATTATTTATATTGAGTTAACCAAATAGTCATTCAATTGTTCAGTTAATGGTTTCATTTGGTTATTAATAAATTACAAAATTTGAAAATGAAATTAGCAAATTTATTAATTTGTCGGTAATATTTATTCCAAGAATTTTTCCCGTTGTTTTTAAAATCTTTAATAGTGGCATTTTCCTCGCCTTTCTTTCAATATCGGCCCTTCAGGCTATATTAAGACATCCGTTGCCTCACATTCAGCGACGTCGTCCTCTTTATTCCGTCACTTCCTTCCTTGACGCAATTACCCACGTCACTCCGTTGTCACTCACGTGGCACCGCTAGCTTGTTCACAATAGTCTTCTTCCGAGGCACGCGAATTCCTTACAGCCGAAGCCCTCCAATTTCCTGGTTAAGCCATATGAGGCGTTGAAATCTCCAAGTTGGCGTCATTTAAATACTACTTTTTTGCAAGACACCACATCCAATGTTGTAATACGTACAAGTTGTCGTTTCGTCAGAAAAAATACTTTATGCCTATTGAACAAACAAAAGCTTGAGTAACTAATGACAGTTAAATCGAGAAACGGCTGCGGAAATCGTTTGATTTAACTTATTAGCAATTTCGCTGAACATTTTTGCTGAGAGTGAAGTTACAAGGTACAAAAACTGTTCCTGTATCATGGAATTTATTTTCAGATCTCCCAAGTACTGTAGATATTTGTAAAATGTATTTCTCGTTTTAGTTTCTTCCGTCGCCCTATCTCCGTCGCTTTCCCCTATTCCCTTCAACCCGCAGTCTTCACCCTATTCCCTTCAACCCGCCATCTTCACCCTGTTCCCGTCAACCCGCCGTCTTCACCCTATTCCCTTCAACCCGCCCTTTTCATACTGTTCCTCTCAAGCCGCCTTCTTCACCCTTTCCCCCCTCAAACCCCCCTCCTTCATCCTGTTCCCTTCAACCCGCCCTCTTCGACCTATTCCCTTCAACCCGCCCTTTTCACACTGTTCTCTTCAACCCGCCCTCTTCACCCTATCCCCCTCAACCCGCCTTCTTCACCCTATCATTAACCTGCATACCCAACTATCTACATTATCACACTCATTGTCAACCTCACCACCACCACATCACAATAATATTTCCCATCCCCGCCGCCCCGTCTGTTGCCCGTATCGTCTCCTCTTCTTCCCCAGAACTTGCACTACTGCTGCGTCAGTCAGCCAGGCGGGCGCCGGGCCGCGCCGCTCCGCTCCGCTTCTGATCCCGCGCGGGGGCGGCGGAGGGCGGGAGGGTCGGCCAGCGTGAACGCCCGCCCGCCCGCCGCCGCCGCCGCCGTCGCCGCCGCCTGCGCAGAATCTGGAACGCAACACGGCGGCGGGGGCGGTGACGCCCAGTATCCTTGGCACAGTTCGTGCGCCGTGCAGCCGGCAGGCGGGCAGCAGGCCGGCCTAGCGCCGCCAGCGCTCCCTCGCGCGGGCGCCCTAGCGCCTCCGCGGGCGCCCTAGCACCTCCGCGGGCGCTATCGCAGGGGCGGCTGATACGCACGCCCGCCTCGCCATGCCCCCACCCCGCCACGCCCCACCCCGCCCCCACGCCCCACCCCCTCCCCGCCCCACCCCACAACGCAACGCAACGCCCCTCCCCACCCCCCACCCGGCCACGCAACGCAACGCCCCTCCCCACCCCACCCCGCCACGCAACGCCCCTCCCCACCCCACCCCGCCACGCAACGCCCCTCCCCACCCCACCCCACCCCACCACCGCCCTGCTACCGCCCTACCTCATCCTCGCCTATCACCCTTACCCATCCTGCCCTTCCCGGTCCCGTCCTGACCCTTCCCCGTCTCACCTCGCTCCTCCCCGTCCCACCACCGCTCCTCCCCGTCCCACCCCCGCTCCTCGCCCGTCCCACCCCGCTCCTCCCCGTCTCACTCCGCTCCTTCCCCGTCCCACCCCGCCCACCTCGGCTTCTCCCCGTCCTACCCTCAACCGCCCTGCCTCGCCCCTCCCCTCCCCTTCCCGCCCATCCTTTCCCCCCAGCCCTTCCCAACATGCCTCTCCCTTTCTTCTCCGCACCTCGTCTTGTCTCACTCCCTCCGACCCCCACCCCGACATCGCCACGCCCGCGCGGGATGTAGTTGCCTCTCTTTTTGTCCTTTGTTTATTGCTTCTCGTTCGACTCGTGTTTTTCGAGGATTTTTAAGTCCCTTCCGTTGTCAAGCCGTCTGGCAGATTTGCAGATTCTGGCGTTGGCCCGTAGTCACGCAGACGTTACCATTGTCTCACAGTTGCTGTTGTAGTGACGCATTCCGGAATATAATATCGCTGCAGCACTCGTGGTTTCACAGCCGTTGCCGTGGCTCTCGCGGCCTTCGCTTTACCAATTACCCTACAGCGACAAAGTCTCCTTAATCATTTCATTTAGAACTAAACCATTTGCCCCTGCTGATTGATTGATGAGTATGTGAGGGAAGAGGCTTACGCTCTTATGACCTTCTTGGACACGTGATCATAGTGGTTTGCCTTGGGCTTCCACCGTATGAAATATTGTATCACGAGTGCTCAATGGTTCAGCTGGGATAAGTGTTGGTGCAAGAATTCAACTGTGCTAGAACCACTTGGTGAAAACCCCTCTGCCTTAAGCGTGATTTCAAACCCTAGCATTTGGCTCCAGTACTTGGACTCTGGTTCAAGTGGTTATGCTACCGTTGCCAGTGAATTTTTACTTGTGTAATTTTTTGATGGAGATTTTGATGCCATTTCAACAGCTGACGTCCTTGAGGCCTATGAGTGAAGATAGTTGCGATAATGGTGATGAGATGAATGATGCTGAAGATTTGGTGAAATGATTGGTAAGGGGAGTACCCCGAGACCTGTCGAGAGGTCGCTTTGACCGCTACAAATTACAATCGATTGGCCGGAATCGAGCCCGATTTCCAACGGTGGAAGGCGCGTGCGCTAGTCAATACGCCACCTCCCCCAATGCCGTCCTTCCAACTCCTCTCTCTTTGGTTAACTGCCATATGGCTGGTTGGCGGTCCAGAAGCCCCTAGCGCCTTCTTGCGAGACTGGTCCTGGGCAAGTGTACCTAGGGTAGTTTGCCATTGCTTTCCCTAGGGGCGCTAGTGCGCCAATTTTGACGTTTGACTTGAATACCAGATAGTGCAGGCCTAGATACAATATCCGCAATCTTATCCAGTAGTTCAAATCGAAACTCTGATTGGTGCTAAAATTGCTAGAGGATTTAATTTTGCCAGGATCGGCCATGTGCCTTTCCCGGGATCTGTTTTACATGCTGACGATGCATGCATGCCGTCTAATTTTGGCACCTCAAAAATCCTCCTACTTTGACCGGGTTTGAGCCCACGAACTCGGGATCAGTATCCCGGCATGAAAACCACTATATTTTGTACCATCAAAGCAGGTCTTCCAACTCCACGTTAATGTAATACGAGGGTTGGGGAAGACGTCATGGCAGGGGTGAATTCAGCCGATCATTTGGGGAGGGGAATCAAGACTTTTATTAAATAATAATGTTATTATGTTGTGTATTATTTTTATATTGTATATGATTCTGTACATTATTATTTTTAATTACATCATTCAGATATAAATACTTAAATCAATTTTCACAAATAAAGGAAGATTGCAAACGAAAATTCTAGAACTTTTGTTGTGGTTGACCCCCATTGCCCCTGGATCCGCCACTAAGTCATGGGAACTTTGTTTTTTCTGAAAGAAATGTTATCGAATCCCACAACTTCATTTGCAGTGTGAAACGCTGCAGTAGGGTATGTTCACATCAATAGATAACTCTGAGAGTGTCTCTATTAGCATGGAGAGCAACTTGAAATCAGTGGTCCGACTACCGCCACACAAAATGCATGTATCATGTTTTGAGCAGCGCTCATACACCATGATAGCCATTCTCCATGAGAGGAATTGATAGTCGAATGGTCTGTTGTATAAGTTTCATTTCTGTAAACTCATGAAATAGTCACTTAAAATCTACCCTTTTTATTGCAATTTCAAACGAGTTAACAATTACTCTTACGTCCATTACGGAACGTTAAGAAGGGGGATGGTGTTGAGGGAGCGTTATGCTGCGTTACATTGGGGGAAGGCTATTGGTTTATTGTTACGTAATATTGATGTTTTTTTTAACTTTTTTCAACGTTTGCTGAATAATTCTTTTTTGTGTGACTTGTACTAAAACATTTAAATATTAAGTAATTAATTTAGAAACAAAAATAAATTAAAGTTCTAAGATGTAATTAGTCACAAATGGAGATCTTTTTTATCAATTTCTTATTGAATCTGTAAGATTGCGAAGAAAATATTCCAAATTGATGTGTAGTTTATTCTAAAATCCATTTAAATTGGCGCTGTAGCCTCTCGACCATGACGGCGTGTGCATGGCTTGTGATAAAAAAATTTCTCGCCTATGCGTCCTTCCCTTCACTCACAATTTGGCCCCACTTCTTGCATTCACAAGGCGGGGGGGGGTGTTGTCGCAAGCGTTATGTAATTATTTAGGGGGTTCAAGCGCGCGCGTTACAGGTGCGTTACAGGGGGGAGAGGGGGTCCAAATTTGCGTTATGTAATTTATGGACGGCTCCATAGAATAATAACAGACAGAATCTTCAGAAGGCGCACCATTTGGTTTCAGATCGTGTAACAAATCCGTTGCATGTAACGGTATCGAAATTGTTCGCAAACACAGACACGCCTGTTTGTCAGGGTAAATTTGAACGAAATTGCGCCTACCGCTGCCGAACAGTGCCGCGGGTACCGGAGTGGCGCTGCTGTTTCTAATGGCGGCACGCTTGAGAGGCGATCTGAAGGAAACGTTGAAAGCCGTTTGCGCTGTTTTTTTTATTGCGGTTTATTTAGCCAGTTAGCCCTCTCGACCGTAAAGCGCCGTGGCACTGTCTGAATGGGCTAGGATTTCTCCACAATCCCCATTCTCTTTGCCTTCGGGGTTTAAGGTCGGTATTGAAAATGGGAAGAGCGTCTATTCATTCTCAAATCTGTATACAGGGTTTGATTTCTGACGGAACGCGACGGATCGGCGTTCCGGTATCTCCAGAATCAATTATTAAATTATATTATAAATATATAACTATTTCTATAAAATTAGTGACTAATTTGGCGCTCGTACCGGTACCTAACATTTTATAAATCAAGCACTGTGATGTGTATATATAAATATATTTATATATAATTATATATGGTATATATATATACACACACACATACATACATACACACACACACATACATACACACATACATACATACACACACACACTCATGCAAGAGAATGTTCGTATATATGTTGCATATTGACACCAAAACTACTCTACCAATTTCGCTGAAGTTTTTGCAGTTTGTTTTGATTAGAATTGGGAGTATTTGAACAGTAGTTTAAAAAATTGCACATTTCTGGGCGTTGTTTTTGCAGAGCTAATCGACGAGGTCGGGTCTATGCCATTCTCATAGGATCTTATTTGAAGTGCTTCTAAGAATATCTTTTGTACTACTCGCTTCGGCTCATAATGTGGAATAAAATCGAAGTTGCAGTCTAAAAATCAGGATGTCTGAACCAAATGCTGGCGATGCACAACATTCTTCGAATATTTTATTTTTAAAGTTAAGTGTAACAATGTAAAGGGTAGTTAATTCGTAGTTAATCTTCATTGAATACATTTATTTTGAATTTATTTATTACATATATTGCAATAGTGAAGCATTACACGGTCCTCCAGTTATATATACAAGCCAATATAATTCAATCCTATGTAAATTTATTATCTATACGTGAGCGAATATTAAAAGTTTATGCGAATATTGGTGCTAAATGCATGTATTTATATTTTAAGTTATTTAAAATTGCTGTCAGCTTGGTCTTGAGTCGGAATATTCCTTTGAAATTACCAAAAAAAAAAGAGGAAATGATATCCAATTATTTTCGATACAAATGTGAAGTCACGTTGCTTACCTTCAGTCAATAAAAATTCGACACGTGTATTGTTAAAGGAACAACAACGATGTTAGTTATAACATCTCACAGTAAGAACATGTCATAAAATTCCTGGCACCTCTCTCTTACAATCAGAAACAAAGAGAAAACGTATCTCTTCATGAATTATCGCGTTGTTTTAAGTAACAGTGTCGATTATCTGACGTCTTATTTGAAGGCCAGAAAAATCTGTTTAATAGATCCGCCTGCAATCTAAACTCGGCGGATGTGTCTGGCCTCACGTGATGTTTTGTCGACTTGGGTGTGGGTGGGTCAAGGCGCCGTAGAACATCTAAGGCGCGTGGATTACCAGATGGGGCGATAAGGCTGTCTGGAGAACAGATCACGTGTTCAGCTGACGCAAGACGATGCCGCTCGTTCGCTTGAAGGCGGTATTCGGTGGGTGGTTCTGAACAAAGTGAATTGGCAGCGTAGAACTTCTATTCTTTCTCATTGTATGTCTCTGTCTTTGGATCGTAGATTCATTAATCCCCTCCTCATTTTCTCTATTTTCTGGTCTTTCTTCTGTTATTTTTCTTTCTTCTGTTATTTTTCTTTCTTCTGTTATTTTTCTTTCTTCTGTTATTTTTTTTCTTCTGTTATTTTTCTTTCTTCTCTTATTTTTCTTTCTTCTCTTATTTTCTTTCTTCTCTTATTTTTCTTTCTTCTCTTATTTTTCTTTCTTCTCTTATTTTTCTTTCTTCTCTTATTTTCTTTCTTCTCTTATTTTTCTTTCTTCTCTTATATTTCTTTCTTATCTTCTGCTTTTCTTCGACCTCATTCCCTTATTAGTGTTTGTTACTCTGAAACGTTACAGAGCTTCCACGAAAACTCTTTTAAAAGTTAAGTTTCAAACATTAAAAGAGATATTACGTAAGAATAACTTTGATTTTCAACTAGCGTTAAAACAGAAAAGAAAGTGTGCCCTAGTTTGATTTCGTGTACTTCAGTTCAAATATTAAAAGAACACAAACATTCGAAGAACATTCAATTTACGAGTGTTTCGGCCAATTCTGGCCCTTTAATAGTACTAGCTTATCTAATCATACACTCGGTTCTTTTCACTTGAGCGCGGATCTAACGTTGCTTTTGTTTACGTTTCAATCGAGCTTTTTCCTTGTGAATGTGTGCCGTTGAAACAGGCAAGCGACGATATACGCATAGCACTCCTTAACTGCCAAATTCACAATATTTGTTTTATGATACACGTATTGCTATCAAGCGTGTATTTACGAACTCTCATCTGAAGTTCCGATTTTCTTTTGCTATCTCTTATCGCCTGAGTGATTCACGCTTAGTCAATATTTCAGCCATTTGGACGGTTTTAGTTTTTTTCTTTTATATTACGTTTTTTTAGATACAGAAGTATCTGAGGTATTGTGTAAGGTCTTTTTATTAACTGAATTTCAGATATTATTTATAAAACATAAAGATGTTACATACATTTGCAATTGCAAATAATTCAAAATATTTTTTCGTATTCCAGCATTACAAACGACCTTTTCTGTTGCAAGAAATCGTTCATAATCGGGCGTTTTACGG
Source organism: Acheta domesticus (assembly GCA_031308135.1). Taxonomy (NCBI): domain Eukaryota; kingdom Metazoa; phylum Arthropoda; class Insecta; order Orthoptera; family Gryllidae; genus Acheta; species Acheta domesticus. Next base: position 22,515,531 of record JAHLJT010002630.1, read on the forward strand.
CACAGATGATGACGTATTAGATTTTATGGCACGAATGATTGCGTCATCACACATTCAGCCAATCGCAGCGAGACAATCGGGGGGAGGTAGAGGTAAACGGAACAGCCGATCACCGTTTTCTCGCACTGATGTCAAGTACCCGGGACATCACAGGAAAGTTGTTCGGCAGAATTAAGTTTGATTCTCTTAGAAATTTATACTGCTGTCACACAAAAATATAGCGTATGCAATTAGTTTATAATGTTGCTTAATTGCAAATTTGAAAACTCGCCCCTAACGTCGCTCGTTTTCAAAACATGTACTCATGCAATAAAGCTTAACATTATAAACTAATTGCATAAACTACCATTATCGCCCGAATTTAACCTAACACAGCTAACAATTTAAAATTTCGTGTTCAATTTTCGAAACTACCTGTAACTTTCTTCCCGTTCCTCTCTTGTCATTTAGAGCTTATCTTTCCCGGAAGACATCTGTCGGCAACCTCAAACAAAGATGTGTACCCCTGGGCGTGTTCCTAATGTCTTTCTCATTTCTTCTGCCCAGAGTTGACTTTAACGATTCCAGGTAAGTATCTTTCCTTTCTTAATGGGTTGATGGTTTTAATGGTTCCTAAAGATTGCTGTGTTAATTATTAAATCTTATTTAATAATTATTTCATTTAGTAATATGAAGATAAATGTGCGATATAAACGGTAAAAGGGAAGTGTGTGATTATATCTTGTTGACAGATTCCATACACTTCCATAAATGGTGTTCATTAAATAACCAGAGAAGAAAAAATAAGAGCCAACTCTAGTTTTGAATTAATACATGATGTAATTTTAATTAATTTCATTTTGCAAGAAAGACTGAAATTTCTAAGCATTGTATTTGGAATATATGTATTGACGAGAGGGTTAATTAAATATTGAGAAACATATAAACAATAATCTTAAAAAAGAATTAGAAGAAAGTTATCGGAGAGTTTGTCCTCGTGTAAGATAATTTTAATGGAGTTTTTCGTGACATTTTCTTCGAGTTATTGTGTAGGTGTATTGAGTAATTTGACGGGGTCTCATCAACATTACGTGGACTACTTGTGTTTAGATGCTTGCAACCCTCGTGCGGTTTTACTGTACACGGGCCCGTCGCTAAAGGGGACCAGAACGGGCGTTACCCCGTCTATCCTCACACTATGATATTTTTAATGAAATGTTCTTGATATTCCGGTAATTCAGGGATTGATTAACACAATTGGGAATGGATGTCGGAATTTATTAAACATGCTAACTCCAAATAAAAGTAGCAACATCCACTAACAATAGCGTTAAATAGACCTGAAGATCAAGGCATTTTTTTATTAACTCTTTCAAGACAATTTCTTTATCCCGTCGCGCCTATGATATTTTACTACACTATACTACACCAATCAATTTTTAATGAAATGTTCTTGGTATTCAGATAATTGAGGAATTGATTAACACAATTATGAATGGATGTCGGAATTTATTAAACATGCTAACTCCGAATAAAAGTATAATAGCACGTAGTGTGTTAATACAATTAGCATGTTTTAGAAATAGCAACATCCAATAGCAACATCAAATAGCAACTAACAATAGTGTTAATTAGCCCCTTCAGACCTGAAGATCAAGGCAATTTCTTTATTAAAACTTGTGTTAGGGTTTATGGAGTTCAACTTATAATAATACTCTACGACATTTCTGAGCAGTAGATGAGGATTCAACCAACCTGGATGTTCTGTACAAAGAGGTCTACGATGATACATTTCCAGCTACATGTAACGACTACAACTGATATATTCAAATGCAGCAATGCCACTTGAGAATCAATATTCTCAACTTTGTCAACAATCATTCTAACTCCTGACCCTCCAAGGAATGTCACATCTTGTTTTTTTCTAGCATTTGAAACAGAAAGAAAATACGGAAATAAAATGGTATTAAGAAAATTAAACAATAGAAAAATGAGATGGTTGCAATTACTCTAAAATTGTTCAGTACAATCATTCACTTTTTTGTTTTTGTGTTCATTTTCAAATTATATGTTTTGAAAGAAAAACTAATGTTTTAAAGAACGTATTTTAGATTTTATGAGTACTCATGAAAACGGTAAAATTGCTACCTTCCCCCTATTTTGACACCGCACCTACTTTCACTACGCAAGAGAGGCGTGTACATGTCTGAAACAACTGCACGCAGCTCATCATCTGTTATTTTTATCTTAGGCGTCAATCAGAGCCGATTCATGTTCCATGGCATGATGGCAGTTTCGAGTACTCACTAAAATGCGGCACCTAATGAAATCTGACGCAGACGTTAATATCGAAGGATGCCACCTGGGCTTGCAGATAGCGTTCCCAAAATCACGCCCGACTATTCTCGGTTAAGGCCAGCGGACGACTATATTGTGAAGTTGCGAAGTGTTTGATCGTCGAGGAATCTGTTATTCCATTAGCCAGAGGACTTGCAGCACAAGCTCATAATTCATCGTGTCAGTTCAAGTGCAGTCGGAATAAATGGATAGTTTTTACTCTCTCGGCTCGGAGTAATTACTACATTTAGAAAAAAAAACTCATACGTGGTATAGCCAGAATCCATGTTTTGTGTGTCGTTAATACCGAAAAATCGAATGACGGGAAATCATCTAACCGTGTGTGAACAACGCTAGCAGTTAAACCGAGCAGACGATTGTCTCCAAAATTGATGTTCCCCAATCGATCTGACTGATGTGACCCCTTGAATTTGAAACCGATATTTGAATTTTGGGGGTTAATTTATATGAAACCCCTCGGACATTTTCAAAGTTTCAAAAAAGTGGCTCTATCGATTCTGATTAAATTTTGTTGTTGTGTAGTGTGAATGACGTTTAAGAGAATGGTGCAGATCTCATGTTCGTTGAAGACCCTAATTTTTCGAAAATTGCAAAAGCTCAAAACATTTTTCGACTACATCTAAAATATTAAAAATACAGATTTTTTACCTCTATAAAATCAGTTCCTTAAAGACAGATTTTGAAATAAGGTCATGTACAATTTTTCGAAAATATGACGTTTTGCGTGAAATACGGGAGAGAAAGCGCGTGCTGTTTTAGCTCCAGGAGTTACTTTTATTCCGATATCGTCTCTAAAAACAATTTTCGAAGAATTGATACTAACATATGAGAATATTAAAACGAATCCTTTGACAAATAAACATCGTCAAAGGTAAACAAACAAACACCGAATATCGAATCCTCAGTTTATTTTCAACTACTTTACGCTTTCAACTATAGTCACAATATGTCATTTTCTATTTAAACATAATCTAGTATATTCTATTTCTTAAAATTGTATTGTGAAATGCGCTTATTTTAAATTCTAGTAACTTACGTAAATGGATTTCATGCAAACATTATCTACTTGGTGGAATGATGAAACAATAGGAAGTTACAGCCCCCAGTTTAAGTTGCCAACTTTCGTGAAATGCATGCGAATAATTTCTGGACATTACTCACCGCTATCATTCTAAATTGAGTGTGGTACTAAAAATATTGAGTGGAAACAGTGTCAAAATAATTGCTCATATTATTGAACAAACTGCATTTAGATGACATAATGCGTATTGTATGAAAACGTGGCAAGGATTCAAACTCTTTGCTTTCGGCAGTAAAGAAAAAACGAAAAATGCCAAATCCTTTTTTTCTTTTTTCACTCTCAGGCTTTTTACACACGAAACCATGTGTTAGTGAAATAATATTATGATGGATATTTTAACATAATGGGCAAAAGCTATGAATTTATTTTCAAACCGTTTTAAATTCTATTTTAATTACATATTCTTTACAAAACGTTTTTGTCTTATGATACTAATGGTTTAAGAGGATTTCATTTTCAAAATTATATCCACCAAAACTCAACAGCAAATAACACCGAGGAATGTTCATTGAATTTGGTGTGGGTTTTACAAAAATATCTGATTTATTATTTTATATTTTAAATTCATTTTCAAAATTCAGGAGAATTCTGTACACTTAGTTGAACGCAGGATATTTCGTTTTGATAATTTTTTTTACATAAATTTTATCACCCGAAATGTTTTCTATTTACGCAGTATTGAGGTTTTCTTTCCAAGTATTGCTTTACGCAATATATTATTTCCGTACCATTTTTTTAGTGTGTACAATCTTCTGTCTTAGAGAGGGATTTCACAGATTTCACTGTTACTATTTGAAAGATTTTTATTAAAGCCGTCAATAATATTTGTAAAAGCAGATTTAAAATTGCTAAATTTATTTTTAATTGTCTAGAAACAGTGCCAAATCTTGATAGTGGTTGGGTTTGTGATTTGTAGTAAGGAGCACGCAGCAGATACAAGAGAAAACGAGAAAAGCTTTTCGCTTGAAGGAAACAAGAGCATCTCATGTATTTATGTATCGACTCTGTGGCCTCAGGTGAAAAAAAATTAAAAAGCTATAGTTTTTATATTGGGAGCTATTGTACGAGAAAGCTACTGCTTGGACAGAAATTAATGAACTTCGCAGAATAGAAAATTCTTATAAAACCTCTTATGGTTCATCATCTAATATAAATATGATTCATCAAAAAAGATTTGGACAAAATATCTGAGCGCATAGGACTGGTTTCAACTTCTGGTGATAACCCACGTTGTATGCTGCAGCTGAACATTCATTACAAAGTTTGTAATGAATAATTACTAAGATCGTATTAGGATCTAAAATTATATTCTGAATCTACACTACAATCATGGTTCATAGGTTTCGTTTTTCAAACGCCGGGTACTTCATCCCCCCCCCCCACACACACACACGCACACACAAAATTTACTAGCAAATAATTCCAAGTTATGTCAAGGTCACAAAGGAATGTTACTCTCAGTTTCACAACTCTCTTTTTGACTTATTGTTTTAATTTTTCGATTAGAAATACTTTTAATAAATATAATATTTCTCTACTTGCCACGTAGGTATTTTTTCAAACCGCTATGTGCTACAATACATGCAAGTAATGGAGACAATGTACCCCTAAAGCCGAGAAATTGCGAACATGCTTTTTGACGTAAAACATGTAAAATGTTAATAAAGCCATATCATTCGAGATGTGCCCTAACTTAATGTGTAATCAATTTTAATACGCATCGATACGTTTAACCCATTGCATGAAGGAAGCAGGGTAATGTATTTTCAACGTGATTGTTTTGGGATTTTTCTCGTTGTAATCACATTTGGACAATCGATGTATTTTGATGAAGAAAAAACCGTCATATAGCATGCGCAAATAACACACCCCACCTCATCCTTCACAAATCATGAATTTTTTATTAACGAGACTGACATTCAAACGAGCCGCCTTTTTTCGTGCAGTTCATGTACTATTTGCAATTATAATACTCGACGCGTGAATCATATTCGTGCGTCCGTTTAAACACCATTTTATATAAAAAGCAAAGCACCCAAAGTTGGGATCTCGTTGTGAACCCTCCATACGAAGTGTATAGATTTTCGGGAGCTCATTTGAAAGCTTGAGAATTGAAAAAGTGTTTTAATTGGGTGTTAGCACAAGTTAATGCGAAAGTTAATACAGCCATATGAATTTCGCGCGTCCCATTGGGTCTCCACCCAAGTAGATCTGCCTAGGGAAGGGAAGGTGCCTCTAAGTTCTTTACTTACGTAGTATAGAGAAAGTTGTGTAATGCTGCAGCACATTAAAGACGATTTTTCGACAGAAAAATTTTTGTTGTAAGTCCCTGATATAGGGAAGGTGAATAATTCTTGTTTTTATGCGTAGAAAATTACTTCGTCTATCACGTTGTGAAGTGAGAATTCACGTTTTGTGGAGCCTTGTTACCAAAAAATTGTTTCACAATAAAACGTCTGTCAGAGAAAAAAACTGTCGATTAAACCGTAGACAGGATTTTCACCTGAACTGATCTAGTTGATGCTGTGGCCCCTTGAAATTGAAACGGACATTTTGATTTTGGTGGGTACTTTACATGAAGCTTCAAGCCAATTTTTAAAAAGTTTCTCGAAAATTGCATCAATATTGTTAGTCTTTTTCTGCGATAGGTCAAAGCACGCTTACAAAAGTGGCGCGGGTCCACTATTTGTTGAATTGTCTGAATGTTTGAAAACTGCCAAAGTTATTTTTTTCGTCATTTTCCAACAACTGCAATATTGAAGAAAGAGGTTTCGCGTTAATAAATTTGTTCTTCGAAATCTGATCTTTAAATAATATCACGCAAAATCAAAAAATAGAGATATGCGCGTAATTTTACGTGAAATAGAAACGATTTTAGAAGCAAGATTCTCTCTAAAAAAAAAAAGCTCTACGTTTTTTCTTTAAATTTTATTTTCGGATAGTGCAAATTACGCATACAAAAATGGCGCTAGTCCGATTTGAACTGAACTTGCTGAATTTTTGAAAACTGTTAGTCACAAATAATGCGAGAATGCGCTGTTGGAACACCATTAGTTTCGTTGCAGGATGAAATAGGGAGTTTTGGCAACCCGCAATGTATTTCAGTACGACCGAATGCGTCGAAGTAGTTTCGGGGCGGCCAGGGGTGGAATCGGACCCTGGGCGTGGAGATGGAGGGAAGATCGAGGAAAGACGGGAAGGGCTACGGCAGACCGGGGACAAAATGGAACGGGGGGGGGCGAGGTAGGAAGGGGGAGCATGATGGGAGCGGGGAGAGGTGGAGCGGGGACTGACTGAGAGGTGGAGCGGGACGGGCCGGGGCGAAGCGGAGCGGTGCAGAGCGGGATGAGTCGGAACGGGGAATGGCGGAGCGAGGCGGGGAGTGGCGGAGCGAGGCGGGGAGTGGCGGAGCGAGGCGGGGAGTGGCGGAGCGAGGCGGGGAGTGGCGGAGCGAGGCGGGGAGTGGCGGAGCGAGGCGGGGAGCGGCGGAGCGAGGCGGGGAGCGGCGGAGCGAGGCGGGGAGCGGCGGAGCGAGGCGGGGAGCGGCGGAGCGAGGCGGGGAGCGGCGGAGCGAGGCGGGGAGCGGCGGAGCGAGGCGGGGAGCGGCGGAGCGAGGCGGGGAGCGGCGGAGCGAGGCGGGGAGCGGCGGAGCGAGGCGGGGAGCGGCGGAGCGAGGCGGGGAGCGGCGGAGCGAGGCGGGGCGAGGCGGGGCGGGGCGAGGCGGGGCGAGGCGGGGCGGGGCGAGGCGGGGCGAGGCGGGGCGGGGCAGCCTAATTCGATAAACACTTATAGTAAATAGTAGTAAATGGCAAGGGAAGTGAATAAAGATATACCTTGACTATATTTTAGAGTAACGTATTGCAAATTTTGAGTTGACTGCACTCAAGGTCTACACTTTAATTCCAAAGCTTTAACGTTCAACTGTTTAAATCACCACAGTGCATTCCATTTATCTAGTTGCTTTAGCTTCGTATCAACAAAAAATTACGCATGGAACACGTTTTGCCGTCAATCGATTTTTCGGTATCAAGAAGCAACAAAACATGGATTCTGGATTCATCACGAGTTAAAGGAATTTTTTTCTAAATTTAGCAACAGCATTTATCCACTTTTTTGTTACCAGACCCCAGCTACAAGAGTTTATCTGCCGAACATTCGTCCTTTTCCAGCGTACGATAACATAAATTTGTTTTCTTACGAAGTATTCGCAAGGCGAGAATGTAACGCATCCAGGCCTATTTCGCAATGAGCCGAACTACTCTCACCGCAGTGGAGGCGTCCTTATCTTCCTGTGCGTACTCTTCCCGCCGCATTCCGTGTCTTATCTCGCGCGGCTCTTCCCAGAACGCAGGGCTTCCCGCTGCTGCTGCTGCTGCTGCTGCAGGCAGACACGCGAGGCACGGGGCAGGCAGCGACGTCGCTTCTTCGCACACGAGGTACTTCTTCTCACATAGAGGATGAAAAGGGTAAGCGATTAGTTTGAACAGCGACTACTTGGCGACGTCGCTTCTTCGCACACGAAGTAGTTCTTCTCACATAGAGGATGAAAAGGGTAAGCGATTAGTTTTGAACAGCGACTACTTGGGGCTATAATCCACTAGAAAATTTACTGAATTAACAAAATATGCATTTTAAAATATTTCTATTTCTTCCCAAAATGATAGTTCGTGTTATTTGCAATATTCCATCTCATTGTTGATCTCTTCCTCGTCTGGGAGGTTTTTCCGAGTTGTGAAGGGAACAGTACGTATAACACGCTCCCTCCAGGCGATCTATCCGGATTCGGTGATTAAAATAAGGGGCTAAAATCTGCTTGAATTTTTTTTGAATTAACAGAAAATGCATTTTAAAAGATTTGCATATATTTCTTCAAATGTTTCTGCAATATTTCGTATTCTCTGATTTGTTGTTCTCTTCCCCGCCGGCGGGACTTTTTCTTGTTGTGAAAGGAACGGTTGGAAGCATGTTTCCTGTAGATGTCCCATACGGATTCGATGATGAGAATGAGGCGGAAATGGAAAGGAAATTACGCTCGGTCGGAAGCCTGTTGATAGACTGATTCTTTCCAGACACGACAACTGTAATGGTATTAATACGTTTAGTGTGGTGAATGTTTTATGCCGGGAGCTGGTGCTGACTCCTTCCCCGGGGACAAAGGTGTTTGGCGGCGTCAATGGTGTAGCGGTTAGCGTAATGTAATATTATACCCAAGTTCGCGGGTTCAAACTCGATCGAAGCCGTGGATTTTTAAGGGCGAAAAAATCTTTCCTATGCCTTCCTTCCGAGGGGAAGTAAATCCGGCAGTCCCATGTTAGTAGATTTACTGCATGTAAAAGATTGTCGAGCATAATTAAAATGGCCTGTTCCGTAATACTTTCCGTCCGCTGGTTGGTGAAAGGAGCGTAGCGAAATTTGCGTGGTCAGACGGAACAGCAAGCATCATGGCCTGAGTCTTGCCACGTAAATAAGGCAATTCAATTCAACCTCAAGATCCTCCAGGTGAGAGGTGCTGGAGAGGTGGAGGCATTGCTTGCTTTGAGCTAACTCAGCAGGTCCTTAGACTTGTTGCTGCCCCGGCATAATGCCCTGACTCCTTCATTTGGGAAATCACGGAAACAACCGATAAAAGCAGCCTCCAGCAACTCGATCCAGGCAACCGCCTCAAACCCGTTGGCGTTCATGAAGATTTTCTTCATTCAACACCAGCAATTTCAATCAAACAATACTTTCAAGTACTTCTTTCCTCCTGTTTCAGTTTTACGATTCTTCGGTAGTGTAACAGCTCAGTTTTTACTTACGTAAATAAAGCCTCCATAACTGTAACACAAATTTAAAACATACATTTACGGCTCAAAGTTGTAAGAATTGTACCAATTATATTCCATGAAGTAGGCCAACAGTAATTAAAATTTGTCAAATAACTAATATTTGATCGTTGACTCCAAACGGCATAATTACGTTAATTTCTAATTCGACGTAGTTATTATAAGTGATTCATTGGATTTTAAAAATGTATTTTTCAGAAACCATTACACCTAGCGTAATGAGTCATACATTTATAGAACTGCGAATTCTCCAAGATTTCGTCGTATCATGTTGGCTTCATTGTGATTCATCAGCTAGCACCTCTGTGTCAGTTTCCAAGAGTATACAGCAGAAATTGTATTGCGTTTTGTTATATGAAATGTGTGGTGATTGCCACAACTTTAACACTTCCACTACCAATGGCACTTATGTTCCGCTGGATTATGTAGCTATTAATGGGGTTAACGAATGTTAAAAATGCTGTTCCGATGTTCCATTGTTGCTGTTGATCAAAACGATCTAAGCTTTGCTACATTTCTTGTTCGTTTGCCCTTAATAAGTTCAAAGAATTGACTAGTTTTCTACTTTAAATCGTGTGACTGATTTGGTACACAAAGAAAATGAAAACTCCAATCCAAATTAAAATTGGTAGTGAAAGAGGGCGGTTCAGATAAATTCATACTCCAACAAGCTAGTTGCAACATGTGTGGTCCGCCAACCCCACGCGTCGCCCGCCAGAGAGAAGTGGGGCTACGTGACCTATCACCCTCCAGTTATCTGGTGATGACCTTGCCACCGGATGCCAAATCGTTAAACACAGGATGTTTTCTGATCTCATAAACTTACTCCTTCAACTCGGTGAGATACTAAGGAGTTTTTGCACCCTCGAACGTTACGCACTATCGTTCTTCTGCGCATGCGCAGATGCACTAAAGTGATCCGAAATTTGAACTGCGCATGAGCAGAAGATCGATAGTACTCACCGTTCGAGGTGGCAAAAACTCCCTTCTAGGGAGTTACTATCGATCTTCTGCTCATGCGCAGTTCCAGTTTCGCATCACTTTAGTGCATCTGCGCATGCGCAGAAGATCGATAGTGCGTAACGTTCGAGGGTGCAAAAACTCTCTACTGAGTTTATTAAAAGGCAATGGGTCTTTGGTCCCATGCACGCCCAACGTAGGATCTACGTAGAACTTCGATATCAGTCGATAGAGCGATGTGCTGATGACTTGGCGCTGTTCGTATGGCTCCCTAGGGCTCCCTAGGTCTCCCACCCTTACAGTTCCTGATTTTTTTTTCTTTCGGGGACATGTAAAATACCTCGTTCATGCACCACAACAACTGAATAGAGGAACTAAGAATTACTTTGTAGATATTGTGATGGACTTTTGGGAAGAAATGCTGTATCATGTTTGGGCGAAATTAGACTATCGCATAGATGTGTTTCGTGTGCCGAAAGAATATATTGAAATTAATGGCAAATCGACAAAAGCTGATGTTATATCAATGTATCACTCATTAAGTTATGTGTAATAGTTTCTGAAATATATATATTTTCAAATCCTATGAATCCTATGGTCACGGGGTAAAAGTTCTTAAGACAAAATCTTAGTTTGGAGAAAACAAGTGTTAGATTATTGAGTCAACGCATTTTCCTACCCTCAACGCTATTTCCCAACTCATTTTTCTCGTTAAGGAGACATTTGAATTCGCACGTTTTATTAAAATAAAATTTAGATGCTTAACTTGAAGTTTCTGTACTCAACACAATTGTGCCAAACACTGACTTAAGAGCTTTTACCCCGTGACCAGAGTAATAACCCTGCGTTTATCTGCGGCGCAACATGTACGCCCTTGTGCGTGCTAGAAGAGCATCGCAGAGGATTCCTAGGTTGTGCAAACAGGAAGATGGTCGTTAGAGCGAATAGCTTTCCTGGAGTGGAGAGCACGCCAGGTCCCACCTACGCCAAGTACTTGCGCGAGGCCTTCGACTTAATCTACCCCTTCGCCACTGCGACCGACACCGCCGCGACGCACAGCGCAACTCTCAGCCGCCCCCGCCTGCCAGAGACCGTTAGTTCTCTTTGCGCAGGATAATTTATAGATAGATAGATAGATAGATAGATAGTAATAAGGTTTATTCTACAATTGGGCTGATGTTGCCCGGTGGCAGAATACAAAACATAAAAGTACATTTACAATTACAATCACAATTAACAATAAAAACAATATATAAAAAATAAATATAAAAACAAATTATCTTCATTACCTAGAACATGCAAATGCATTTACATACATATACAACAAATGAAACTACATATATACTAACATTTAAGTAAATAAACTTACTTACATATTACACCGACATTCATACATACAAACATACACGCTTACTTACATATCATACAAAGACATAGGAACACTCTCATACACACCATCCTGCACGTATTCACTCAAAATCATATTCAGACAAATATAGATAAACATTTTTACCTACAACATAATAATATACAATACTTATAATAATTTTTACATTTCTAAGACGTAAAACACTCGTTAACATAAATCAATAAATACCCAATTTTGTCAGAATGGCCTATAAAAGACGCTTTAAATTAGCGAAATAAACAGAACGTAATGAAATCACTTCACTTCATTTCAAATGAAATTATTTAAAGACTGCTCTTTTTCAGTTCATTTTTAATATCTTGCGAGGTCCATTAATTGTTCAGGCAGACACGCATTATGACATTTATTTAACAATCTTTATAACATTCTTTGACCAACGTTTCGAAGGTTCATTGGCCTTCATCATCAGGCCTTTATCTTTTACTATTTTATTCTTTGTTTAAGTTGTTATTAATTATTTCAGAATATTTCTTTCATATCAAAATGTTGCAACAGCATAAAATTCTCGTAATATATTTTTTCTGTTATGTGGTCTGAAACAATTAGTTATGTTCTTAACATGACATAAACAAAGAACAAAATTGTAAAAGACCCTGATGATGGCAAATGACCTTCGAAACGTTGGTCCCAGAATGTTATAAAGATTGTTAAATAAATGTTGTTATATTGTGTGTCTGCCTGAAAATTAATGGACCTTCCAAGAAATTAAAAATAAACTATTAGTTCTCCTCTAGAGCTTTCCAGAGGCGGGGATTCTATTCCCCTGTAACGTGCCTCGTTTTGCGCTTTGTATAGCGACGAAGTTAAAACGCTGTATTGAGTAAGTTTTTATTTGTTTCAATCCTGATACGATGTCAAATATTTTTGAGTAAAGGATAGTCTATGTAGTGTACAATGTTTGTTTTCCAGCGCCCACCCTTGGCATGTTAGCCGTTTGTTGACGCGCTGATCAGTACAGGCGTGCAGTTTCCCTCAGCGAGTGGGGATTTGCACGTTCAGAATAGTCAAGCGCGTAGGTGGCGAATCACTGTTGCTCATGTAGCGTTACCTAGGGGACACGTGTGGTAGACCACGGACGCGAGCAACTTTCTCCCCGCTGTGAATAATAATAATAATAATTTATTATTATTATTATTATTATTATTATTATTATTACAATGATTGGATTATGAAGAGGGATGACAGCACTAGGAAGTTGGTAGGAGAAGTTAGTGGGAGATGTTCTTGGGATTTTTGAACCACCCGCGCATTCGCCTTATGACCAAGGGAAACCCCGAAAAACCTCGGTCAGGATGGCCGAACCGGGGATCAAACCCGGACCTCCCGATTGCGAATTCAGCGCGCTACGCACTGACGCTCTTCGCCTGGCATGTAGTGTATAATAGATGACGTTCAAACACTAGGTTGCACACTATTTCTTAATGACAAGCAAGCTTCGTAGTACTTCGAACCGGCTTAGGTGGACAAGGCATCAGCTGATGGCATTGCTGTGGCTATGACCGGGGCTCGAGTCTCGTAGGATTTTCCAGGCTGGCTAGTTGGCTAGGTCGAATTCAGCTGATTTCTGGATTGATTGATTGATTCGTGTTTCCGGGTGCGTCAACTACTTTGGTCATTAGTCCCGTAAGTGTAATGTGTTTTTTCTCGGAGGTGGCGATAGTCTTTTCCCCGCTGGATGGCGAGATCTGGCGTCGACCTACCTTCGACTAGCGGGGTTTCCCCCTTAACCAGGTATCTCCCACCAGCGGGCACCGCCCCAGCCGGGACAAGCTGTAAGCTCCCGACCGGTCTCCCGGCATGTGTGGTAGTGTAGTGCATGTTAGTGTAAGTGTGTTGTAAGAGGGAGAGGATAGGACAAGGGAAGACGAAGGAAAGATCGCGCGCAGTCCGTGGCCCGTTTGTTAGGGTACTGCACCGGCATTCGCCTGGTGTTGATCGGAGAAACCACGGAAAACTACCGATTAGAACACCCGACCGCTAGAGTTCTCCTAGCTGATTTCTGGAGGAGAATTTGAACTGCTGGCTGCTCTGATCGGTAGTGGCCTCTCCAGGCGAATCC
>JAHLJT010002630.1:22530221-22569821 GCA_031308135.1 Acheta domesticus
GGGCGTGGCGGAAGGACCTCCTCCCCCCCCACAGATGGACGGATGCGCGGACGGATAGAGCAGAAGGGCTGACGGAAGGATGGACATCTCTGTCCTTCCACAGCGGCCTTCTTGACGCTTGGACAATTTTCGTCACTTGTTGCGGTGGTGGTGGTGGTGGTGGTTGTGGCGGGGGTGGTGGTTGTGGTGGTTGTGGTTGTAGTGGTGGTTGTGGGTTGTGGTGGTGGTTGTTGTTGTGGTGGTGGTGGTTGTGGTGGTAGTGGTAGTGGTGGTGGTTGTGGTGGTGGTTGTGGTGGTGGTTGTGGTGGTGGTGGTTGTGGGTGACTTCCCCACCCCCAATCCACACATCTGGTTGCCCAACCGAAAGCGCCATGCTCGCCAATGTCTCTCGACAGAAGGACTGATGGACGGACAGACAGAGAGAAGGGCTGATGGACGGATAGACAGACAGAAGGACTGACGGAGAGAAAGGCTGACGGACGGATCGACAGAGTGAGAAGGACTGGATTGGGCTGACAGAGAGACAGGAGGACTGATGGACGGACAGACGACAGAGTGGCTGACGGATGGACAGACAGAAGGACTGACAGAATGAGAAGGATCGACGAACCGACAGAAGGACGGGCAGAGAGAGATGGGCTGACGGACGGATAGGCACACAGGACTGACAGAGAAGGGCTGACGGACAAACAGATAGAAGAAGGGCTGACGGTCGAACAGGCAGAGAAAAGGGCTGACAGACAACCAGAAGGGCTGACAGACAAAAGGGCTGATGGATGGACAGATGACAGAAGGACCGACGGACGGACAGACGACAGAAGGGCTGGCGGACAGACAGACAAGGGCTGAAGGGCGGCCAGACGATCAAGTAGACGGATGGACGAGCAAAAGGGCAGACGACAGACAGATGTTTTGATAATCCCCTTTTTCGGTATTACGAATCCCGAAATGCGTGCTTCCGACAGAATCACGTCTTTTTTTGCAGCATTACAATACTGTCGCTACTAATTGTACACGAAAGTAAAAATGCTAAGGACATTCACGTGTATCTACAATCGTAGGTTTCCGCCGCCAGTCATGTGAAGACTGTCGGCTGTCCGGGTGACGCTGCGTTGAGGACAATGATGCCGACCATGACATTGAAAGATAAATATATTAAAGGAAAACAAAGTAAAGGTTCAAAACAAGGTTTCAAAATATTAAATAACATTAATTGATTTTTTCCTGTTATCAAGATCTGATATTATCAATAAATATCTTATTTATTAAAATTATGATATTTATTGAAAATATCAAATCTTGAGAACAGGAACAATAATCAAATTAAGTTTATTTAATATCTTCAAACAATGTTTTGAACATTTACTGCAGAACCTTAGAATGGGATGGCATAACATCCTGAAACGTTGCTCAGTTTAACAAAGTTTTTTGTAATAAAAAAGAAGCAAAAGAAGAAACATTCAATTGTCTTTAGAAAATGGACGAAAATAACATATAGTTCATATAAAATTACTAGACAAATATAAATAAAATTTTTTAAAAGAAGCAAATAAGTGAATTCCCTTTGATTCACAATAGAATTCATTTCTTTATTGTGATAGACAAATGATGGTGTCAAAAATAGCGCCCCAGAAAAGTATCTTCTCAGTGTCACCTTGCTGGTGAGACTGCTTGCAACATAAATTATGTTGGTAGAATGAGCTGTTGCTTGAAATCGTAAATTGAGTACTCACCATAATTATAATAGATGCTGGAAGTTTTGTCCCCTTCAGATTCAGATGTTTCCCAGAGATCTGGTTGCTATCAACATAAATGCAAACTTTTAATAGGAGACCCTGATTCGAATCGATGCGGAGACTTTCCTGGACACTGAGTAAGACGTACTCGTTGTGGTCGGGGCTACCGCTTTTACCCACCACTTTTCCCAACATCCGAGGTAGTCCTTAGTCTATTTCGATCGAGTGCCTGATAACTGTGCCTGAAGTAGTCCTTAATCCCATTTCGATCCTGTACCTGACAATTATTTCCGTGGTAGCCTTTCGTCCCGTTTCGATCCTAAACCTGACAATAGTGTTCAAGATAGTCCTTTGTCCCGTTTCGATTCTGACAATTGTGCCCGAGGTAGGCCTTAGTTCCATTTCGATCGTGTGCCTGATAACTGTGCCTGACGTAGCCCTTAATCCCATTTCGATCGTGTACCTGACAATTATTTCCGAGGTAGAATTCCGAGGAGAATTCCGAGGAGAATTCCTTTCGCCCCATTTCCATCCTAAACCTGACAATTGTATTCGAGATAGCCCTTTGTCCCATTTCAATCCTGACAATTGTGTAGCACTTAGCCTATTTCGGTCGTGTACCTGACAACTGAGCCCGAGGTAGCGGTGATGCATGGTGGATGGGAAAGTACATGGTTTTCATGGGTAAGCGACCAATTCTGAATGGGACTCGAATCCTCCACCCCCCGGACCGAGATCACCACTGCACGCCTGTCTTCGAGATATCACCCGATCGAGTCGCCTCGATCGCAATAAATCGCAGGAAATACCGCGTTATTGCACAGTGCGTTGTCTTACCTCCCACCGGTTGGAGCGGCCGGCCGAATGCATTGGGGTATCTCCTGCGGAGTCCTGGGCGAAGATGTCCGCTCCACTGTCCAGCATGCGAGTCACCACCTACGCAAGCAGCATGTTCTGGGCACTGAGGTCGTTGTCTTACCAAGAGAAGAATTTACGAGTATGTTGGTGTTCTGCGGTGTTTCTTTCTAACAAAGAAGCTTTACGGTGAGAAGTAATTTAGGAATGTAGCTCAAAGACGTCATTTAGGCTCGGGGTTCTTTTACATACCGAAAATCTGCCACATGGGACGACCGGCTTCACTTAAGGAGGACGCACGAAGGGGTTTTCGCTCTTAAAGTTATGGACATGTTGTAAAAGTTACCTCTTGTCTAGTCTACCCGGTTGTAACGCATCGATTGCGCTTGGTTAAAAATACCGTCATAGTTCAATGTGTTACTGCATCCCGGAGCTACTCGCTCAATCACGCTCTACCCACGTTGCCATCAATAGACATCAAGTTTCGATCGCACTAGTGAGGCTCGCAATATCTCGTATCTGATTGGTTGACTCAAGGAAACACGTTTCCCTCTCATTTTCCCCTAATTTTTAAGTCATTTTATAGGTTATTTTCAAAGAATTTTTAAGTCATCAGAATCCGAGCCCTGTTCATCATTCAACTATTTAGGGTTAAAAGGTGGGGATGAGATTCGAGAGCCCAAAAAAATTGCATCCCCATATTCATTTGCAGTTATAACTGTTCATGAACAAAACATAAATGAAGGTTGTTTTGTACGCGGAGCGTTTGCAGTAGACGTGCGCAAAAGAAGTGCACCCCCATACGTCACATCGAGTTCTAACTGTTCATGAACAAAAAATAAACGAAGGCCGCTTTGTAAGCGGAGCGTCTGCAGCAGACGTGCGCAAAAGAAGTGCACCCCCTTAAGTCACATCGAGTTATAACTGTTTATTAACAAGAAATAAATGAAGGTCATTTTGCACGCGGAGCGTCTGCAGCAGACGTGCGCTCACTCACCGAGGCGTGCCCGTTCATGGCCGCCACGTGCAGCGGCGTGCGCTGGTGCGGCCCGCGCTGGTTAGGGTCGGCCCTGAAGCCCAGCAGCACGCACACGCAGCCCAGGTGGCCGCGCGCGCACGCGGCGTACAACGGGAAGGAGCCGTCGCGCTCGCGCACGGCGTTGGGGTTGAGTCCGGCGCTGAGCAAGCGGATGAGGGCCGGCATGTCGCCCACGCCCGCCGCGTCCACCAGCGAGTCGGCCTCGCACTGCGGGGCGTGCTGGGGCCCGTACGCCCCCGCGGCCGTGCGCTGCTGCGGGCAGTTGCACGGCGTGGCGCGACCCGCCCGCAACGGGATGGGCTCTTGCGGCTCGAAGGGCCGGCCGCTGCTGAAGCCGGGCGTGCCCAACGGAACGCCGCTCAAGCCGGGGTCCGGAGCTCCACGGGAGCTGCCTGGAGCATTCAAAGCGCTTTGGGCCGCTCTGATGGCTCCGGTGCTGATAGCCGGAGGGCCGCGAAACGCGTTTTCTCGAGCTGCTCGGAGGGTTTCTGCTGCACTTGCGGGGACGTTGCCCGAGAACGGGGCCCAGGTGTTGAGTCCTCCTGCGGTTGGTCTGCTGGATTGACTGAATGGGAATCTGTACGATCTTTGGTATATGCGGAGGGAGCCTTGCACCGGTCCAGGAGCGTTTCTAGGGACATCGGCTGGCCCTGCAGCACCACTTTGATCAATATCACCAGCCCCGGATATGGTGGGGGGTACAATATTACCTGATGCTTCATCGTGAAGCACCAGTGGAGGTGCATTTCCTGTAGTGCTCCCAGAAAGATTTCCTGAAGCCGAGGTCCTCAAATCTACTGGAATCGCCCTGGAATCAGTCCCCGACACGCTGGGAGCAAGTATATTTCCTGCAGCTTCATAAATTATTCCTTGCACAGGTGGTCGTGCATTTCCTGTAGTTCCTTCAGAAAGGCTTCCTGATGCCAAGGTACTCAAATCGTCTGGGTCGGCTCTGGGCAAGCTGGGAGGAACTACGTTTTCTGCAGTTCCTCGCAAGGTTTCTTGTTCCTGGTCTTGTTCCTCTTCAGATGTCTCCTCTCCTGTGGGCAATTCATCGGCATCAGCGCCCTCTCCTCTAGCACTTCTTGGATCTGCTCTAATATTTCCTGGTGCTCCTTCAGGAACATTTCCAGGAGCCATTGCATTATCTCCTTGAGCAGTTCTACCATCATTTCCTGTCTGAATTGCACCAACATTTGTTGCCGCTGCTTCAGCATTTATTGGGATTTCTCCACCAGAAGTTCCTGGTAACGGTGCATTAAAACCTCCCTGAGTAGTTCCATGAGCATTCCCTGGAGGCATTCCCTCAACATTTCCTGGAGTTAATGCAGCAACATTTCCCGCAGCGGTTGAAGCAACATTTGTTGCCGCAGGCTCAAAAATTTCTTCCTCTATTTCATAAGTAGTTTCATAGGCAAATAATTCTGCGCCAGGAGGCACTACAATCGGACATTCATTGATGCGAGATTCATAAAGGCTGATTTGATAATTATTGTCACTTATATGCAAACTGATGTCTTCTCTCAGAATTCGTGGCGTGGAAATAGCGCCAGAGGTTCCTCCACCAACATGCAAATGAAGCCCTTCACGCTGTCTGGGTATAGGGTCTGCACTAGTTCCCGGCAGACTTAACTCAGCAACTTCGCGATCGCGTCCATGTACATTTTGTAAAAGGTTTCCTACATCTGAAAACATATCTGATCTCTGTAAATGTGCAGGTGCTTGACCTGGAGCTGGTTGAAACAACCCCTGAGATTGGGGAAGGCCTCCCGGTGCTGGAATTGTTCCTGATCTCTGGAAACTTTCGGGTGCTGGTCCATGAGATGGTTGAAACGACCCCTGAGGTTGGGGAAAGTCTCCTGGTGCTGCAATTGTTCCTGGTCTCTGGAAATGTTCGGGTGCTAGTCCTTGAGCGGGTTGTTGACCCGTTCCATAAGGTTGGCGAAGGTCTACTGGTCCTTGAAACGTTCCTGCTCTCTGGAAACGTTCAGGTGCTGGACGCTGAGCGAATTGATGATACGGTCCTTGGTTTTGGGAAAGATCTCGTGATCCCGGAAACGTTCCTATCCTCTGGAAACGTTCAGTTGCTGGTCCTTGGCCGTATTGATGGTACGGTCCATACGCCGGTAGATACATGTTTCTCTCCGGGAAGGAGCGTTGAGGCCGACTGGAGATTCCTGTAACTGGTCCACGAGTGAAGGCAGGTCCACGAAAATATCCCCGAGTGAATAGGGGAGATGAAGCATGAAAACGACGGAAATCAGAGGCAAAAACCGGCCCGCACGGACCTGGGGTAGTAGTGAAAGGCGGGGCCGGCGGAGGGTTGTTCTCTTGAACGGCTGCAGCCGGCTCTTCCATGTGCTCTTCCTCCGCAGCGCCCGCTTGCGCCATTTCCTCATCACCGCCTTCAGCACCAGCTGGTCCCTCAGCGTTGTCGACGTCGGCAGGCACCCACTCTCCCATGTTAGGATTTTCGGGAGCGTTGGGACAGGGTTCTTCTTGGTTGAGACTGTCATTGCCTGATTCTAGTTCGGCTCTTCCGACTGCAGCACCTTCAACCTCACAGGGATCATTAGTTTCTTCGCTGCTTGCATCTCCTTGAACCACTGTTTTCTTACGTCTGGAAGCCGATCCTCGGCGTTTTGAACCACCACGACGACGTTTTGCTGCAGCAGCGGTCGATGTTTTGGCAGGCCCTTCACCCCCAGATCCTTCTTTGGCGTCTTTAGAGAATCCAGCTTCCTGATCACTTGATTCAAGATCGATCGTGACGTAACTGCTTCCAGATGAGTCGCTATTAGCGCTGTCACTTCCTGGTCGAGTTTCTGAAATTACCATCTCATTTTCTGAAAGCGGTGGAGTAATAGCAGCGAGTAAGGCTTCAGAGTGGGTGTCAACGGCTCCAGGAATCTTAGCTGAGTCGCACGAGACAGTTGAAGCGCGAGTGGCGCTGGTCGAGCGATCTTTGGGAGTTTTATCTCTGTTTCTACGAGTACGACGAGCGGTTCCCGCAGCGGCGGGGGTGGCAACAGCAGCGGCTGCAGCACCAATGCCATCATTTCCAGCATCATCACCTGCTTCGCCTCCTTCCACTGGAGCAGGCATCGCGCCAACATCACCTTCCCGCTGAGGTGGAGGCTGAGCGGTGGAAGTTCGCTGCCGACGGGCAGCCTTCTTCTCAGGATTCATTGTACCCGAGTCTGAAAGAAGAAAGGATCGGATTGCAAAGTTAAGACGCACAACGTTTCCAACGCGAAATAGCTCTTTAGTTCAAATCAGGATCAGGATGAAAGGCTCCAAGCATCACCTAGATAATTACAAACATTCCATATTTTCAAAACAATTGATAAGATGGTTCTTGAGTTTAAATTATTCTTCTCTGAATCTTTACAATTGAACCAACAATTACACTGATGCACGATTGCGTCATTTATAATGCAATAGTCCTATTCCTATGTCAACACCTGGTCGTTATTTATTAATAAAACTTATATTTTAATTAATAAAATTATAACCATAATAATTATAGGTAAAAATATGCACATCATTGTTAAAAAAAAAGAATGCAAAAGAGATCTTCTTTCCAATAATGAAATTAACTTCAAGAATTTGTAGGAAGCGTCACAGCTGATACAGTAGGGACGTCGGGAAACTGCAATTAGAAACGAGAAAGATGAATCTTAAAGGAAACGTGTTGTGTACCTTATGCCGTAATTTAGAAAATAATACCTTTCTTACGATGAGGGAACTTCCACTCCCTAGAGTAGGGGGTATTTGCGTATTCTTAATTAAATATACGCAATTTTAAAAACAAGATTTTCTCAAAATACGTACTTCAATTTTTTTTCTCGGACAGTGCAAGGTCATAAAACTGGCGCAGGGTCCGGTGAATTACAATAATGATGGTCAATGAAGTCTGTTCTTCAAAATTAGCTTTTTAAATAAGGTCATGCACATTTTTTTGAAACCGTTTTGTTGTTCGTTTCATAATAAGTTTTCGCATAATTTTTGTTTTTGAAATTATTGTGATTGAAGTTCACATTCTTCGACTGTACTACACAAACAACTTCGAAGCTATAGATGCCATTATTAATGCAATTTATTTATAAATTTTAGATTTTGAAATAATTTTACCTATATTATTTTCAAAACGTTTTTCCGAATTTTGAGATGGCAAAATTCAATTTTTTTCAAACCTATGCTACAACTTTAATATTCAACCTAAAAATTCTTGTCGGAATGCAATCGATTATTATTTTATTTATCAATTGAAGAAATGATCGTTAATTAGATTTTATAACATTTCATACCCATTTTTTCAAAACATGAGTAGTTATTGAAATGTTTTAGACAAATTTCCTTTTGCGAAGTCAATTAAGCATTTAGCACTTCCATGTATCGCAAGGAAAAATAACGTGCAATTCGTGTTAAAAACCGGTGAGTCAATTGATGCAATGCCTCTGAACTGGAGGTCATAGATTCGAGTTCTGGCGGCATCAAGATTTTCGACACTAGTTACACAGTTAGGTCAAGTTCAGCGTCGTCTGGAGAATTCTAGCACACGGCTGCTCTGATCGGTAGTTTTCCATGGTTTCTACGATCACAACCAAGCGAATGCCGGATCAGTATGCAAAAAAAATAGTCCAGGATTACGCGCGATCTTTCCTTCCTTGTCGTATCTCTAACCTATCGCGCGCGGTCTGTGGTTCGATTGTTATGGTACTGACCCGGCATTCGCTTGGTGTTGATTCGAGAAACCCAGGAAAACTACCGATCAGAGCAGCCGATTGCAAGAATTCTTCTCCAGACAGCGAATGAATTCGTTCTAGCTATTTAGAAAATATCGAAATTCCTGCCACCGTCGGGTCTCGAACCCTGAAACCATCCGCTAATAGGCACAGCAATGTCATCAGTTGATGCCCTGAGCCACTAAAACCAGTAGCGGTTCGGCAGAACTGTTACCTAATAGATTAGCTAGAGGCCAATATCAGTGCGTAAGATATAATTTTAAAGCTAATAGCAATGTACTGTAAAAGAAAATGATAGTATTTTATTAAATTAGAACCAATAACATTAAAAATACTAATCTTAAACATTGTGGTTTACATAAAATCGATCTTTTTCCTCCTTCACAAGAATGGGATATGAAGAAAACCCAAGTATTTTGCTAGTAATGAATAAACTCAACATCTTAATGAATGAACATTGTAGCTCCAAATCAGTACAAATATGTGCCATGAACTTCAGAATACAAACTGGAAGGGACAATCATTGTTCGTATGTGACTATCTAAAGCAGTGCACACTGAAGATATTAAAAACAAAGTAGTTCGAACATTCCAAGAATTTTGTTAATTTCCGCAAGGCTTGGATCATGTTCAGTATATATTCATACGCCCGCACCATCCCAAACCGTGATTATAATTTATAATAAAACACATGTTAAATAGGTTAATAGATTAAAAACCGACATTGGTGGTAGTGGTTATCACTGAAATTAAGTTCGCGGATTCAAACCCAGTCAAAGTCGCGGGACTTTTGAGGTGCCAAAAATCGACGGCATGCATGCATATGCCGGTGCTTGCTATGACGCGACAGCTACTTTGAATTTCGGGAGTAACATTTAAACTCAATTTCCTCGAAGAATTATTTTTCGAAAAAACTGAATCTCAAATGATTCACGAAAATCATCGCAGAACTTAGGGTATTTGTTTCGTAACCGGAGATTCCAGACATTGTTAATACATGTACGAGTAGTAGGCATCACATACATTCTTGAAAAATTCTATCAGTAGTCCCTAGCTCCAGTTTAATTCTTCTGTTGAAGAAAACAGTATTTATATTGAAGGATTGTACTTTTCTTTTGTTGACTAAAGTTAATTTTCTATTTATCTTGTACCCGAAATGAAGCCTCCCTTAAAACGAATTGTGTAAGCCAATAACAATAATTTCAACGAATAATTTGAGAATGTGTGAGCTTATTTTGAAAAATGTTTGTTTCTATTTAACGTGAAAGCTATTAACAAATATTTAATTAGCTCTTTTAGCTATACATTTTACCTATATTTTTACGCCCTCCCATACTACTTAGTAGTATAAAGAAAATATTAAATATTGTAAGGTTGCGGCAAAACGACAAATTTTGTAAATAAATGTATGTATTGCACCCCTTAATGATTTACACATAGGGCAATAGTGCCTTTGACCGAAATACACCTACTTGAAGACTTAAAATAAAAAAAAATCTGTTTGTTCTGATCATGAGATGTTCCTCTGATTGGGAGATGCCTTAAGCCTGTTCGGTGGAGATTGGTGATCCCCGTGTTAATCATTTGTTATTACGCTTGTTTCGTAGCACCACATAATGAGCGACAAAGGGCAGACCTGGCCACATAACGATATCTGGACAAGAACTAACAATAAGTTGTTATTATTAGCTGATTATACATATTCAAAATTTGCTGACATGTGAATGGCATGGCCGCACAGTGGAGTTTTGGGATGTGACAGCAAATCATGTGGAGAAACGTAAACGTTTCACATAAATTATGTAATGTCTGTTTCTTCGAAACGAGAAATCCTCACCTACACCACACGTGAGATGTGATTATTAATTATTTGTACCCCAAATAATTTTGTACCCCAAATAATTTTGTACCGTTTTAGATGCTGTTTCTGGGGTTATATAGATCTGACATTAAACATAAGGGCGAACACGATACAGCACTTGATTGGTTTCAAACACTCCCTCTGCGGGTGATAGTCCCTTCCAGTTTGTATTCTAAAGTTCATGGCACATACTAATAGTGCTTTGGAGCTACAATGTTCATTCATTAAAATGTTGAGTTTATTCATTACTAACAAAATACTTGGGTTTTCTTCATATCCCATTCTTGTGAAGGAGGAAAAAAGATCAATTTTATGTAAACCACGATGTTTAAGATTAGTATTTTTAATGTTATTGGTTCTAATTTAATAAAATACTATCATTTTCTTTACAGTACATTGCTATTAGCTTTAAAATTATATCTTACGCACTAATCTTGGCTTCAAGCTCATCTATTAGGTACCAGTTCTGTCGCACCGCTATTGGTCTCCGGCGAAATATATTAGGAACCAATCTGCTCTTAGCGACAGGTGAAAAATAATCGAGGTGCATCTACCAATGTATTATTTAAGTTACTTATTTATTTTCCGCATTTGTGTTGTATTATTTTTTTACCACTTTGCAAGAATACTGCAACAATCCTGAAGAAGAGCTTGTAAAAATTTCGTATCTATTCATTCACTACTTTTTGTGGTATCGATGCCAGTTACACGTCGTTGAATTCACATTTATTAGTATAGATTTCGGGGATGGGTAAAAGGCGAATTTCACTGAAGGCGGCCTTAGAAAATAGCTGAACAATTATGGACGTTTCGAATAGTGTTTCAGAAAGGTCACAGTGGACGTTTCGAATAGTGTTTCAGGAATGATTTGAGACAAGTCTAAGATCAATGCAATATCATAAAAAGGATAGAATTGAAATCGGTTCGTTAATTTGAGTAATAATTATTTTATTTTATCATTAATATTTTTTTCAATGATGATGATAATACGATAAATGTATAATTTGGATTTATAAAATTCGAAATTAAACACACACTAAGTTTACGTTATTTTTAAAATTTAGGGATTCACTAATTTAGCGGACTATTTCCATAATATAATATGAGTAGGAATTCGCTATTGGCTCTACTGCTTTTTTATAGTATATTTATCGATAAATTTCGAAAAGAATATGCAAAAGTTACTACAATAACAACATTATAAAAAATTATAATCGATGGAGACGAAGAGTAATGAAAAAACGCACCAGGTGTCATGATGACAAATTGGATAAGAAATCGAATTTTTTTCTAATATTCTAAATGTTAGATTACCTTTCGCGAATTCACCGAAAGACCGTGCAGCCTGTTGACAAAAATGTATACTACAAATAAAATAGTATGTGAAATATATTATATGAAAACAATATTACATGCGTTTCACGATAATATGCCTAGGTTGAAACGTCACAAGTTGACCTGTAGGTTGTTGCACGTCTCAACTTTTATATATTGTATAGTACTATGACATATTCAATGGCAGCCGTATTGGAATTGTGCATTGCGTCACAGTTGCACATTTGAGGTAGATAGCAAAAAGTTCCACAACTTAATTCTTTACATTTTTCTGATAATATTCTTTGTTTAGGAACTTACAGTTAATTATAAACTTTTCTAACACTTCTTTATTTCACAGGTTTCAATCATTACTATGACGATGAATTGCGACTTTTCTGATGGAAATTTATTAGTTTAAGATAATTATCCAATGCACGTGACACTTTTGCTTCGTGGCGTTACCCACTTAGATGATGCCGCACATACTATAATGATGACCCACTTAGATGATCCACATACGGCAATGGTAGACAACATGGCGGATTTTACTGAACATGATTCTTGAACCAAGCTGAATCACCATGGCCGTCGCTCACAAGTAGTTCAGAACAGACATTGTTCAAATTAATAATGTGAGGCACTTTTAAGGACAGTGCAGTACAATAAAAACGGTTTGATAAATTCAGTTTTAAAATATAACTATTTTTCGGTTTCCTTTACCAATAATTATTTATTAAATTATTATACCAAGTTGACAAACTAGATGATCTGAAATTGTAAAATTTGAAATGAAATACATTCCAATTTTACGTTTTTACTTACTAGCTTACCAAAATATTGCCATTATTATAACATAATATGGTTGGATATTCCACGACCGTTTATACAAGAGATTTATCAATACATTTCAATTAATTTTCACGAATGTGGATATTTTTCAAAACACAGACTACATGGTTTACCACCGAATGATCAGTTTATTACCATAATTGTAATTTAGCTACTATAATTATAAATAAATAATTATATTTAATAGACTGAGACAGATGGCAATTTAAATCGCATTTGCCACCATGTTCGTTAATTAGAAAATAAATCGAAAAGTCGCACTAATATCTGTTCGAAATATTGAAAGTTTCGTAAAGTAATTGGTATATTATAAATAAAAACAATAATACATACGTTTGTCGATAATATGTCGTTTTTAAAGCACCACTTATTAACCTGCAGGCTGTTGCACGTCAAACCTTGAATGCAGCGTCTATTACGAGTTATTCAATTGCCGCCATATTGGAATGTGGCATCTTTGTATCACAGTGTAACATTAAAGACAAACTCGCAATTTAATGTTTTATGTTAACCTGAAAATATGCATTCAGCAATTGAAAGGAAATGATGAATTTTTATAATAATTTTTAGTTCACTGGAAGTCTAAATGGTTACTATGTCGAACTGCAACTGTAATAATGACAATCGCATTGTGACTGGCGAAATCAGATTGGTTGACGTATTCACGGCCAATAAAGAAAATGGCGGATTGGAAGACAACATGGCGGACTTTACTGAAAGTACGCATTGAACGAAACTGAACAATCATGGCTGTCCCCAACCAGTGCTTCAAAATGGTCACAGTGAAAACTAATAATGTGATGCAATTCCAAAATCTGTTTTCTGCAATAAAAACAATTATGATCAAGTCAATTCTGAAAAATAATTATTAATCTTGATATTTTACCAATAATTATTTATTAATTATGATATCAAATTGTCAAACGTGACATTAATGTCTAAAACTTGGAATTCATCACACACTTTAATTTTAGAATAATTTGATAATTTGGGGACGGACATTACCAGTTCAGCGGTCTATTGCTATTATTAATATTATAACATTATATGTTCAGCGATTCTCTGTTTGACGCAGATCTATTGACACTTCCACCAACAAGTTATGGATTGATTTCCTGAATGTCCATGTTTTTCAAAACAATTCATTCATCAATATCAATGAACGTACAGAAAGTTTAATAATAATAATAATAATAATAATAATAATAATAACAAAACTATTTAAAAAACAATATTTCTATTCAACCGAGACTGTGAGTAAATGTCAGTTGCCATGATCGTGAAGTAGCAGAGAAATCCAAGAGTTGTTCTCATATGTTTTCGAAATGTTGAATGCTTCGTCAATCAACCATAAATTGTATAGAATACACATGAAAACAATATTACATACGTTTTACGTTGATATGTCGATGTTTAAACGCCCCTAGTTGATCTGCACGTCGTTGCCGTCACACTTTTAAAACACTGTATGATTCGGGTTATGCAATGCCCGCCGTATTGGAATCCGGCATTGATTGCGTCACAATTGCGCTAGAGGGATACACGAAAAGCCCAATACCAACTGTCTAATACTTTATATTTTACCTAGATATTTCCTTTCAAGAACATACAATGGAAGAAAATGTAGACGTATTTCATAAAAATAAAAATATTATTTCACTGAACGTTTGAATCATTACAACGACGTTGAACTTCATTTTATTTTATGGAATTTCACTGGTGTAATGTGGTATACTTGACTAGAATGACGTGCGCATAACTTATGTAATGCACACGTCACGTTCTGTCGTCAGATGTCTGACGTTGGACGAGGCGACACCGGATTGGTTGATGCCGCGTTGAAGAGACGCAGTGAAAATGGCGGACTAGTGGACAACATGGCGGATTTCACTGAAGGACACCATTGGGCATAACTGACCAATCATAGCCCTCCATAACCAATGTTTCAGAAAGGTCGCGGGGGAAGCTAATAATGAGAGGCAATTCTGTAATCAATGCGAATGAAATAAATCCTGAAATATTATTATAAATCATTTTATTTTACCAAAAATTAAATATTGAATAATGATGTCAAACTGACAATATACATACTACGATGATGTAAATCTGGGATTGAAGCACGTAATGTTACCTTAATTTGATAATTTGGGGAATGGGTTAGCTAGTTAAGCGATCTATCACCAGCATAATAACAATAAATTAAGGATTCACTGTTTTACTTCACTCTTTTTACAATAGATTTTCGATACATTTTATCTTTTTTCGAGATGGGCGATATTTTTTCACAACGTGTTTCACCCGTTGTATCAGATAATAAACACTAACTATAGTAATAATAATTATTATTATTAGTGTTATTATGGGATACGTAATAATGAAGAGAAATATTTAATTCACACTGATCGCCATTATTACAATTTCGGAAAGAAATATAATGTTGTGACAATGTGGGTTGTGCAAAATGTGATGTGAATTAACCGATTAATTGTATTGACTATATTTAAAAAAATTAAATATTTTTCACGATAGTACATCGATGTTTAAACACTACTTGTTGGCCTGACGGTCGTTGAACGTCACATCTTCAATGTACCATATATTACGAGGTATTCAACACCATGATGGAATCCGGCATCGTTGTATCATGTTGCACATTAGTAGCAGGTAGCAATTATTCTCAAAATTTAATACTTTTTAGTTTGCAGAAGGCATTAAATGCACCGAGAATTTTCTAATTATATAAAGCACGTTTTCCTGAGTTGAAAATCCTATCAAATGAATTCTTTACAATCGAATTTCCAGACTTACACACAAAAGTTCTCAAGATACCAGTATCACGATAATTACACTTGTATAAACCGCATTTTATTGCTGAAAACATTGCTGCACTAAATACTTGTTGAAAATACACTTCATTACACTGAAAGTATATTACAATACACTAGCAGAAACTGAATAAACAATTTAATTTCAGATATTGTTTCTAGAAACACCTTTCGCTTCCACCAGCAGTGGAATTAGTTACTTACCAAAATATTGATGGAATTTCTCTTCTCTCAATAACTACAGATAAAGAGAACACCTTGCAACATTACAAAAATGTCCACTTTGACTGCAGCAAGTAGAAAAACGCAAATTTAAAGCAACTGCCGGACAGCACAATCAAGGCCTCCTGCACGCACGCGTCCTTGAGAAGAACTGCAGGGCGACCAGGCCGCAGCGGAAGGAAGGTCTTGCCACCTCGTGCCCTGGAGCGCTTTCTAGGGAGCATCTCAGAAATCACTATGACGTAGAACTTCCCAAGGTTTGATGCAGAGAGCATACAGTGTATATCCTTTGAAAGACAGATTTTACACTTGAGCGGGGGTGTCGACAGTTCAGAGGAATAGCCACATTTCCGCGGACGTTCTAGAACATTCGTGCACGGCGGGTCACATCAAGGTCTCGTCCCTGATTGGCGGATCACTGAAATAAAGGCTGCTCAGAATTTTAATTTCTTATTAATTAAACTTTTATCCACTTTGGTTTGCACTTGATAAGGAGAATAAGAAACGGTGGAAGGAAAATATTTTTTTTACTTTATGGTAAAAATTATCATTCTACTTTTTAGTTACATATTTAAGTCAAACTTAAAAGGGTGAAAATCAGATTAGGGTTACGTCGGGAGTGGCTCTAAAGCAACAAATAGTGGAGTATCTTTTTGAGGTATAACAAATAAAGGTTTATATGTGTGTGCGGATATGTGCATATATGCATATTCTGAGACGAATTTCAATCAAATCTTCTCACACTTCAAATTTCGATGGTGAAGTGAATAAATGATGGCGATTTATATGCCTTTTAAAATTTGGGCTGTCTTTGGAAACAAATATTCTCCGAGAAATTGTTGAATTGGGAAAAACTCTTTCGAAATTTTGATTGAACATGAGATAAGAAAGAATTGAAGAAGAAATATGTACTCGTTTATTGATATTTTTCATTTAAAATTTAAACAACCCATATATAAATATTCTATTATTCAACATTCTTTCAACCATTTCATACCAAAACATTTTCAATGTAGAACGTAATATGATGCAGTGAGTTGATAAAGTTGGTATTGTTCACTGGTTGTACCTCAAATAAATTAATATTTGCATATACTTGTATACCGTTTAATTCGTACAAATAAGAATTCCACATTGACTGAGTGTTGATGATACAATGTAATAGAACCGTGAATTTGCTTTAACTACAATTATTCCTTGAGCAACTTTGAATAGTCGATGACCTATTATGTGTTTGAAAATGTAATTTCTCAGACATAATTCACAATTTTAGAGGCGATAAAATGAGACGTAATTTATGAATGTGAATGAAGTATTATGAGATTACAATTTCATATGCTTTGGTAAAATAATGAGAAGTGTGTGAATACCTTCACCACAAACCATGTATTAGTTCTTTATTCCATTGAGAAATTTGATTACAGCTACAGATGTGTAACATTTCATGCCTATCAGACAGGAATTCATAAATTAATTTAGAAGTGGTATCATGGTAGGATTGAAGCACACTTATTCTCATCTTCTCCATATTACAATTGCTTGTTACCTCAGGTTTCAAAAGTGAGGTTTATAACCACAACCACTCTTATATTAGCATCAAATAGAGACCAAGAAAGAAGTAAAGTCAAATATTCTGCAAATGTAAATAAATACCACATTCATCCATTACAAAGTTTCTACATTTACTCATCTGGCTATACAAATGATGTCACAATGACTATGCTCACAAATGAATATATCATAAAGGAAGTTTGTCAAGTTAAAATATTTAAAAACAATAAAATAGTTTTCAAGGTGTAATAACTTTTTAGTTGACTGTATTTGCTATTGATTGAAATATTAATTATTAGTCATGGAATTTCAACCTTGTGCTATTCTCTCATAATTTGATGTTTTACATTTAAAACAGCTGATAAACTTTATAGTCATTCGTTAATGCTGATGTAAATAGTGAATAATATAAGACAATTGAATGAGGTTTACAATAAAACATCAAAGTAGCATATAACTGAGAACGTAAAAATGCGCACATTATGTTATACAATAATAACAACTGTATTTTCAGAATATGTTTAATACACATTTTATCAAGTGGTTGTGATCATTTGATATAAGAATATTTCAGATCAATGTTAAACAATAATCATTATGTTTGAATAATCATTATGCTCAAAGTAACCTTGCATTCTGAATATGAGTAATACAACAAAATGCCACAAATAATTTAGGATGTAGAATTTTACACATTTGGGGAAACTTTTAAGAATCCGTAATAGAACAAATATTTAACAATAATAATACAAATAAACACCCTTATACATGATTATTTAATGAGCAAGAAACATTCTGTCTTAAAGTTACTCACATTCACACCGATACTAATGTTACACGTTTTCACGATAATTATTTGAGAATACATCATCTTCCTACGCAAATTGACGCCATTTAGAGCTTCATAAAGTCAAAAGAAACGAAAGAGGAGTTGGGTACGCGAACTCGGAGGAAAAGTAATTGCACGAAGTTTCACATAACGAATTGCATCAGACGTTTCGCAAAGTGCAGCGTGAATGTATTGTGGCAGTCGCTTCGACCACCGACCGTTGGCAGTTGATAACCTTTGTGTGTTACATTCGTAGAGTAACGAGCAACATAAAAGTTACATGGCAGATTGTAAGCAATTCAAATTGACATTCCACTAAGGCCCGTAAGAGTTCGGACGGAAAGGTTTTTATCATCTTCTTGAATGGGAGAACTTCATACACACATACACATACTCTCTTCATCTCCCTTACTCTTTCTAGAAGAGTTAAATATACATATACAGTAATAAATACGTTGGTACTTCCTTTAAATGCAATTTTCAATGTGCCAGGTTTCTATATTTCCTAAATTATTTTAACTTTCTCGCATACTACTTACGCAGTATAGAAAAAGTATTAAAATGTAGCAAAAAACCAGCGATTTTTCGACAGAAAAAATTGTTTTGTGAGTCTGTGATATCCAAAAAGTCGATAATTCTTGTTCCTACATGTAGTGAATAACTTCCTCTAAGACTTTGTGTAGTCAGTATGCAGGTTTTGTGGACCCTTGACGCCAAAAAATGTGTTTATGGCAAAACGTCCGTTCGTCCAGCTGTCTGTGTCCGTGAACATCTGTAGGCTCTAAACCATAGGCAAGATTTTCCCTCATAGATCCAGCTGATGTCGCCGCCCCTTGAATTTGAAATGGAAATTCTCATTTTTGAGGCTACTTTATATGAAGTCTAGAGGGCATTTTCAAATTTTCTCAACGGTTGCTTCGTTTTTTTAGATAGAGCGAAGTACGCACTACCTAGGTGTATTGCGGGTTGCATCAGAGAAAATATATTGCTGGATTTTAGACACCAAAGTACCATATTCATGTTAAGAATAATTAGTACAGAAATTTTTATGAAAATCGAATTATTTATCATAAAGTTAGTGTAGGTCATACAGACGTACGACTACATTAATATTTATAGTAAGGTTATGCCTACAAAATTAATATTGATTCTGCGAAGGGAGGACATAGAAACGAAAATGGTGGTAAAATGTATTAAATTAAATTAAAAGTTATTTTGTTGGGAATTACTAATAAATAATTATTAATAAATATACATAAAATAAAAACTATGAACAAACATATATGGATCAGCAACAATTTAAACTTAAAACTGGAAGCCTTGAATACGCAATTGCTTTGTGCCTCAAACTCAAATTTGCAATGCTCCATTTTCACCATAATGTAATTCTTTCCACTACCCGCGCGCGCGCACACACACACACACACGCACATACGCACGCACACACACGCGCACGCGCACGCACACACGCGCACACGCACGCACACTCACACTCACACACACACAAAAGTGAATATACTTTTATATCTACAATTATATCACACTTAAGTCTTCCTAGGCGAATTTATACATAATTTCGACTTAATATCTTAAGCAGAGGCGCTCTCAGGAATTTTCTCGGGGGGAGGGAGCCATCCAGCAGACTTGTTTTCTTATAAAGAATTTTTCTTTTAATACTAAAGTATTTTTGTTTCTTAAATTACGGTTAATATGTATCATAAGTGACGGAAGATTTAAAGGCCCCTCCGCTTGTGTGCGCCACTGATCTTAATATCCAAACATCACTTTCTACAAAACACATCATTACACATTTCAAAACACTCACACTTTCTTCTAGCTCTTTTAGTTTAATCCCATACAAGTTAATACATCCTCCACGCCCTCAATAGAGAGCGTAGGCTTCCGCACCCGGAGTCTGTAGCTACTTGGCTGATCGGCAGACACCGCAACCTAGGCACGTGTACCAACGTTGTGACCTTCCTCAGGGTGAAATCACCTGAAAGGCTGAGGCATTTCGCCCTGAGGAAGGTCGCAGAATTGCAGCCTAAATGTTGGCACCTGCGTCTAAGTTGTAGCGTTTCCAGGACAGCCATGTAGCTACCTTCTTCAGGGCGAAATGCCCAGGAAAGCTGAGACATTCTCCTTGAGGAAGGTCGGAGAACGGCGGCCAAAACGTTCGCACCTGTGCCTAGGAATCCTCGCCTTCCGGACAGCCAAGTAGCTACATCCTCCACTTAACTTTCCGCCAGCCGGAAGTGGCATAGAGCGATTTCCGGTGGGGGAAGAGTGGTAGATGCGCAGCAGAAGGTCAATGCGATTCCTGCGCAGACTCGATGATCCGCCGCACCGCGTCGCTGCACGCCAACTGTCAAACACATCAAGCTGTAGGTAAGGATGTGTGATTTATTTAATTTAAAAGGGGAGTTTACGAATTGCGGCTCGTACTAGGCTGTCAATTTTATTAATGTCTTTTTGGGTTTTTGCAATACTGCCGGAGTCTTTTCTTCATCGTGAAATGAGTCATATACTTAGGGAATGTGCCATAGATAAATTGATTTGATCTATTTAGTGTTTAACGGCCAGAGATAGGTTTCTAAAAAGTTATACAATAAACAGAAAACAACATTATACATTAAAACACACTAACATAAGGAAAAAGAGAAAAAATTAAACAATACAACCCAAATACTCATACATTCACAGCTTCATTTCATAAAATGTATGTTATTAAAACATTCTTTCAAACTTACAATAAATCATTTTTAGTCACACGTACTTAGAAAGCACTATGCAACTTCGACAACCAACATTTGCGCAAGGGCAACACTCTTAGCTATTAATACGAGTACATACTACATGCTTTCACTGAATGTGCCCACTCTACACTCCGTCAAACACACGTACGCGCACACACACGTTCACATCACTCTCTCACTTGGTCATTCACTCGCTGACTCGGTCATTCACTTGCTCACCACTCGCTCACCCACTCGGTCGCTCGCTAACTCTCTCACTCATTCACTCACCCACCTCTCACTCATCTCTTGAACATATCTCGCTCATTCACTCGCTTATTCTCTCGCTCATTCACGTCTTCATTCACTAACATACGGACTCGTTCGAACCATTACTACGCCCTGATGAAGGTCGCAGCATCGCGGCCGAAACGTTGGCACCTGTGCCTTGGACGCGGCATCTCCCGGATAGCCATGTAAGTACTAACTCCGGTCGCGGAAGCCTACGCTGTCAATTTATTCACGTGCTCACTCATTCCCATTCATTTACTGTCATTCACTCCTTCACCGCTTCCATTCATTTAACCCGAGAGAGGTGGCGCGGGATCTTTTGTGACCCCACGTATGTTTGCTTTGTTGCAGTTACCTAATTTTGCGAGTCAGAAGCTTTACATTCCACATTCTCATTCACTTACTCTCATTCACTTACTCTCATTCCCTTACTCTCATTCCCTTACTCTCATTCACTTACTCTCATTCACTTACTCTCATTCACTTACTCTCATTCACTTACTCTCATTCACTTACTCTCATTCACTTACTCTCATTCACTTACTCTCATTCACTTACTCTCATTCACTTACTCTCATTCACTTACTCTCATTCACTTACTCTCATTCACTTACTCTCATTCACTTACTCTCATTCACTTACTCTCATTCACTTACTCTCATTCGCTTACTCGCATTCATTCACTCGCATTCATTCACTCGCATTCACTTACTCTCATTCACTTACTCTCATTCACTTACTCTCATTCACTTACTCTCATTCACTTACTCTCATTCACTTACTCTCATTCACTTACTCTCATTCACTTACTCTCATTCACTTACTCTCATTCACTTACTCTCATTCACTTACTCTCATTCACTTACTCTCATTCACTTACTCTCATTCACTTTACTCTCATTCACTTACTCTCATTCACTTACTCTCATTCACTTACTCTCATTCGCTTACTCTCATTCGCTTACCCTCATTCGCTTACTCTCATTCGCTTACTCTCATTCGCTTACTCTCATTCGCTTACTCTCATTCGCTTACTCTCATTCGCTTACTCGCATTCATTCACTCGCATTCATTCACTCGCATTCATTCACTCGCATTCATTCACTCGCATTCATTCACTCGCATTCATTCACTCGCATTTATTCCTTCATCACTCACTCATTTATTTAAAGGTTAACTTGTGAGGAGAGTACCTGTGCCGGGGTGCGTCCCTGGGCGTCGGGGGCGCGCGGGGGTCGGCGCCGGCGGCCAGCAGCGCGCGCGCGCAGTCGGCGTGGCCGCCCCGCGCCGCGCGGTGCAGCGCCGTCTCCCCGTCGCCCGCGCTCGCCGCGTCCACCCGCGCCCCGCCGCGCACCAGCGCCTCCACGCACGACACGTGGCCCTGCGCAACAACACACTCTTACACACTCGCGCACTGACCCTGCGCGCGCGGGCTAGCTCTGCACGCCGCCGTCATCAATTGCCTCGTCGTGAATTGTAGAATGAAAGAACACGGAAACTGATCTTATCCAACGTAAACCAGTCGATTGATTGATTCATTGGTCCTTGTTTGAGGGCGCGTCAATCGATAGGGGGACGGTCGGGCATTAATCCCGTAAGTATAGTAAATGTTTCAATCAATCAATCAATCAATCAACCAACCAATCAATCATCATGTATTTCTCGTCGTGATTTATAGAATGAAAGAACACGGAAACTGATCTTATGCAACGTAAACGATTGATTGATTCATTGGTCTTGTTTGAGGGCGCGTCAATCGACAGGGGGGGAAGGGCGGGCCTTAATCCCGAAAATATAGTAAATGTTTGAATCAATCATCATGTATTCCCCCGTCGTGAACCTAGAATGCATGAACCCGGAAACTGACCTTATCGAACGTAAACGAGTTGATTGATTGATTTGGTCTAGTTTGAGGGCTCGTCAATGGATGAGGGGGGCATTAATCCAGTAAGTGTAGTAAGTGTTTGAATCACGGGAGGGTGTGCCATTCGTCCCCCGCTGGACGCCGACTTACTCGTAGGGCCAGATTTCTAAATAGGCTGCAGCCTAGAGCGGCAAAGTTTTAGGAGCGGTAGTTTGGCAACTTACTCAGAAGTTAACTAGTGGTGGTACAACAGCACATACTTTCCCGTGTTATTGGAAACAGCTACGTAGTGTTGAAATATTGCTGTTCTGTTGCTGTCTACTGTTTGTTGTATAAAACAAATGTATTATGAAATAATGGATAAAAAAGGGAGCAGCAAATGGACTTCAGCCTACAGGTGGCGTACTCTTAAATCCCGCCCTGCTTACTCGTAGGCATGAAGGCTTTCTCCCACCAGCGGGGCACCGCCCCAGCCGTGATAACCTCTAAGCTCCCGACCAGTCTCCCGACATGTGTGGCAGTTTAGTGCACATAAGTGTGTGTGCAAGAAAAAAAGGAAAGGAGAGGATAGGGAAGAGGAAGAAGAGATCGCACGCCGTCCGTGGCCCATTTGTTAGAGTATTGCTCCGGCATTCGTCTGATATTTATCAGAGAAACGTCGGAAAACTACGGATAAGAGTTCTCCGCTAAAATTCTCCTCCAGTCGGCGGCTGAATTCGACCTAGTTAGTGTGGAAAACCCTGCCACCGTCGGGAGTCGAACCCTAGGATCTCTCGGTCACAGGCACTTCATGACAGTTGATGCCATGAGCCACCTTACCCGGTGAAAACGAATCGATTCCAGGGTGCGACGTTGACGGAGTTTGATGTTCATTACTGCAAAAGTACTATTTTCTTCTTGTGAATTAAACATTTCATACATGATGTATGCGTTGTTTATGATTTTACACTTTTAAATGTTGAAATCAAGTAAATTGGACCTGAAACATTTCTGTGAGTATTCTAAGGATTAATTCAGATTGTACTGAGTAAGTGCAGGCTTTCTAATATTGATTCTTTGATACGTCCCTTCTTGGAGTTCTTAATGTTCCCATGGAAAAAATTGCTCAGTCGCACTCTAATCGACTCCATACCCCTGGAAATGGGGAATGACTAATCCATTTGTCTTTTCTTTATTTATTAGTCTCTCAGATAGTAGTACACCTGTCCATCTTGCTTTCGTTTTGTGAAAAGCAATTGTTTTAAACCGTGCTTTGGATTCATCTTCAGACCTTATGAATTCGAATGTAACCTATGGGTATTAGGAATGTTTATCTGCAATGAGACTCATGATCATTTCATACTTCATTTGATTTTTATTGCAGTCTGGTCCTAATGTCTTCGTTAAATAGTGACGAAGCTTTATTGCTATAAATAGACATTTTTTAACCTGGGAAAAGAACTGATCAGTGTGAATTAATATGTATGAGCAGCTGTGAGCTTTTAGATCTATATTAAATGTATAGTTTAAAATAACTAGGTAATTTGTTTGTTTTATATTTATTAGGCAAAAGTGTTATTATGAATTTACAAACACATGTGTCTATTACAATTGAAATTTAATTCTGAAGCATGCAATAATATCCACCGACATGTACAAATGAAATATTAATGGAAGCCCCAGGTAATATAAATTAAAAGTCTCATCTATTTTTTCTACTTGAAATTGGTTTCCTCTACGCTGTGACATCTCTACAGGAAAGTCTCGAGTTTACAATTCCGGACGAAGGCCATCGACGGTGAGGCGGGAGTCTAGCGAAGCGAGAGTGTGTAACCGATATCGGTGGAGTCAGCAGTGGCTGAAGGAAAACGTGAGCGAATGCGTGCCAGGCGCTTGTGTTTGACAAACATCCGTGCTCCGCGCATGAGGTTCATCTGGGGAGCGGCACAGTCGTCGTAAGAGCCTTCGGTTGTTTTCCTTGACGCTGGCCGATTCTCGCTTCCCTGAGGATCTTCAATATGTCAGTCTGCTTTCAGAAACACATCAATTATAATTCTAAGTAATTTTAAATATCGTCTCACCGGCGAAATTTTTTCACTCGTAAATAAAATCTTAATTTAGTTTTATTCTTTCAATTGCATTTTTAAAAACAAAACTTGAAAATGAAAATACATGAAAAAATACAAAAAAACAAATGTAGCTTACGAGAACGAAATAACGACTTTAGTGGGTTGCAATTGAGGAGTAAAATTATGTGTGAATGCCATTATTAAAGTAAGTTTCGATATTGAAGGACAACATTAAATAGCAGATGATAGAAAGAGATTGCCAGAGAGGAAATTAGAGAATGAGAAAGATAGCGTAAGAGAGTTAGGAAGGGGGAGCCAGAGAGAGGAGAGGAGAGAGAGGTGAGGAGAGGAGAGAGGAGAGGAGAGAGAGGAGAGGAGAGAGGAGAGAGAGGAGAGGAGAGAGAGGAGAGGAGAGAGAGGAGAGGAGATAGAGGAGAGAGAGAGGGAAAAAGACGTAGAAACCGAAAGGGGAAGTGAGGGAGATAGAAACAAGAGGTAAGAATAGAAGGCAAAAAATAGAGAAAATGAAAGAGAGAGAGAGAGAGAGAGAGAGAGAGAGAGAAAGTGGTAGAAAAATAATCAGGAGGAATAAAGACCAGAGCTGAAGGAAGAGACAGGGAGTGAGAGGAAGGAAAAGAGAGTGTGGTAGGAGAGGAGAAAGACAGAAGGACGGACTGTGAGAGGAACACTTAGAAAGTGAGAAGAGAGGTAAAAGGAGAGGGAAAACGAGATAAGTAAAAGATAATATGTTTCCATGTATGGATGTGTGTACGTGAGTGCGAGGGGTTTGTGTGTGTGTGTGTTAGAGTTGTGTGGTAGAAACGGAGAAATAAAACGGTGGAAATAAAAAGAAAAGGCTCCAACGAAACCGATGCAATAGATTGCATACTCCAAGATCTCCCACCACCAAAACACGTAGGAAAAAATTCTGTTTCCAAGACTGTTGCGCCCAAGCGGTGCGGC
This sequence comes from Acheta domesticus, assembly GCA_031308135.1. NCBI lineage: Eukaryota > Metazoa > Arthropoda > Insecta > Orthoptera > Gryllidae > Acheta > Acheta domesticus. The sequence continues at coordinate 22,555,954 of JAHLJT010002630.1, forward strand.
TCGGCGAGCGGTACCTGGAAGGCAGCGAGCTGCAAGGGCTTAAGTCCGTCCTCGTCGCCGCCGGCATCGACAGAGATATGGAAGGGAGGAAGAGAGAGAAGGAGGTACAGAACAGGAGAGAGAGAGAGAGAAGAATCGAACTAGCTATATAGAAAATGGAAAATAGAGGGAGAAGAAGAGAGAGGGGTGGACTGTGGGAAGAAGGAACACTTACAAAGTGAGAAAAGAGGGAGAGAGAGGGGAGAGAGACGGGGAGAGGGGGGAGAGAGAAGGATAAGAGGGGGAGAGAGAGAGGGAGAGAGAGGGGGGAGAGAGAGGGGGAGAGGGGGGAGGGGGACAGAGAGGGGGAGAGAGGGGGAGAGAGGGGAGAGAGGGGGAGAGAGGGGGAGAGAGGAGGGAGAGAGGAGGAGAGAGGGGGAGAGAGGGGGGAGAGGGGGAGAGAGGGGAGAGAGGGGGAGAGAGAGGGGGAGAGAAGGGAAGAGAGGAGGGGGAGAGGGGAAGCGAGAAACGTGAAAGACGAGTTTCCATGTGTTGTGTGTATGTGTATGAGTTGTGTGGGGGCGGAATTGGCTCCAACCTAACCGACGCCATCAATTTGCAAGAACTCCTACCCCCAAAAGGGAAAATGTTCTGCTTCAAAGGCGTCAGCTCGAAAGGCGAGCGGTCTGGAAGGCCGCGAGCTGCAGCAGCGTTCAGCAGTCCTCCTCGCCGGCGGCGTCGACAGAGATATGGAAGGGAGAAAGAGAGAGAAGGAGATAGAGAACGTGCGAGAGAAAGAGAGAGAAAGGGAATAAAAAAGATAGAGAGAGAAAGAAGAATCGGACGAGCTACAGAAAATGGAAAATAGAGGGAGAAGAGGAGAGAAGGACGGACTGTGAGAGGAAGGAGCACATACAAAGTGAGAAGAGAGAAAGAGAAAGAAAGGCAGTGGGGAAGCGAGAAAAGTGAAAGACAATGTGTTTGCATGGGTGTGTGTGTGTGTTGAGAGAGAGAGAGAGAGAAAGAGAGAGAGAAAGAGAGAGAGAAAGAGAGAGAGAAAAAGAGAGAGAAAGAGAGAGCGAAAGAGAGAGAGAAAGAGAGAGAGAGAGTTGGGTGGGGCGGAAGAGAAACGAATAGGCTCCAACCCAACCGCCGCCATCAAATTGCAAGACCTCCTCCCCCCCCTCCAAAAGGGGAAAAGGTTCTGCTTGCAAGGCGTCCGCTCGCCGGGAGGGCGGTGCGTACCTGGAAGGCCGCGAGCTGCAGCGGCGTGCGGCCGTCGTCGTCGTCGCCGGCGGCGTCGACGGCGTGGGCGGCGCCGGCCGCCAGCAGCGCCTCCAGCGCCTCGTGGCGCCCCCACGCGGCCAGCGCCCGCAGCGCGCGCGCCCCCGCCGCGCCGCCCGCGCACCCCGGCGCGCCTTCCGTCAGCGCCGCCACCACCTCCGCCGTCTTCGCCGTGCCCAGCGCCATCTCCAGCTGACACACACACCACACCATGTTATAATATGACGATTACTAATATATTAATATACGAGTGTGATATTACGCGCGCACCCCGGCGCGCCCTCCGCCGTCTTCGCCGTGCCCAGCGCCATCTCCAGCTGACACACACACCACACCATGTTATAATATGACGATTACTAATATATTAATATACGAGTGTGATATTACGCGCGCACCCCGGCGCGCCCTCCGCCGTCTTCGTCGTGCCCCAGCGCCAGCTTCCCAGCTGACACACACACCGCACACCATGTTATAATATGACGATTACTAATATATTAATATACGAGTGTGATATTACGCGCGCACCCCGGCGCGCCCTCCGCCGTCTTCGTCGTGCCCAGCGCCAGCTCCCAGCTGACACACACACCGCACACCATGTTATAATATGACGATTACTAATATATTAATATACGAGTGTGATATTACGCGCGCACCACGGCGCGCCCTCCGCCGTCTTCGTCGTGCCCAGCGCCAGCTCCCAGCTGACACACACACCGCACCATGTTATAATATGACGATTACTAATATATTAATATACGAGTGTGATATTACGCGCGCACCCCGGCGCGCCCTCCGTCGTCTTCGTCGTGCCCAGCGCCAGCTCCAGCTGACACACACACCACACCATGTTATAATATGACGATTACTAATATATTAATATACGAGTGTGATATTACGCGCGCACCCCGGCGCGCCCTCCGTCGTCTTCGTCGTGCCCAGCGCCAGCTCCAGCTGACACACACACCACACCATGTTATAATATGACGATTACTAAATATATTAATATACGAGTGTGATATTACGCGCGCACCCCGGCGCGCCCTCCGTCGTCTTCGTCGTGCCCAGCGCCAGCTCCAGCTGACACACACACCACACCATGTTATAATATGACGATTACTAATATATTAATATACGAGTGTGATATTACGCGCGCACCCCGGCGCGCCCTCCGTCGTCTTCGTCGTGCCCAGCGCCAGCTCCAGCTGACACACACACCACACCATGTTATAATATGACGATTACTAATATATTAATATACGAGTGTGATATTACGCGCGCACCCCCGGCGCGCCCTCCGCCGTCTTCGTCGTGCCCAGCGCCAGCTCCCAGCTGACACACACACCACACCATGTTATAATATGACGATTACTAATATATTAATATACGAGTGTGATATTACGCGCGCACCCCGGCGCGCCCTCCGTCGTCTTCGTCGTGCCCAGCGCCAGCTCCAGCTGACACACACACACCACACCATGTTATAATATGACGATTACTAATATATTAATATACGAGTGTGATATTACGCGCGCACCCCGGCGCGCCCTCCGCCGTCTTCGTCGTGCCCAGCGCCAGCTCCCAGCTGACACACACACCACACCATGTTATAATATGACGATTACTAATATATTAATATACGAGTGTGATATTACGCGCGCACCCCGGCGCGCCCTCCGTCGTCTTCGTCGTGCCCAGCGCCAGCTCCAGCTGACACACACACCACACCATGTTATAATATGACGATTACTAATATATTAATATACGAGTGTGATATTACGCGCGCACCCCGGCGCGCCCTCCGCCGTCTTCGTCGTGCCCAGCGCCAGCTCCCAGCTGACACACACACCACACCATGTTATAATATGACGATTACTAATATATTAATATACGAGTGTGATATTACGCGCGCACCCCGGCGCGCCCTCCGTCGTCTTCGTCGTGCCCAGCGCCAGCTCCAGCTGACACACACACCACACCATGTTAGAATATTTCTCAGGGCTTAACCTTCCAGCGGGCGCGAGTAAAATGTTCACACCAGCAGGCGCGTGTCGTTGACTGTTGAAAAAATCAAAGAAATTGCAGAACAATGGAATTTTATGTCGCATTATATTTTCTAAGAATGATATTTACTACCAAAAAACATATCCGTTGATAAACGTTAGTATTTAGTATCAAAAAGATCTTGTTCCGATCCAGTATCGTTCTGATGCTCCTCTATATTTTCAACATTTGTTTACTGTCACTGTCACTATCCAATTCATGATCTTCTTCCGATCAGACAGCTCTTGAAGAATACTCAGATTTTGAATTCAGACATGAATTATTTATCTGGACATTTTACAGAAAATTTCGATTAGGCCAAATTATTATGCAATATTTTAGCACAACAGCCGGCGCGCAACGTAAAGTTTACGTCACTATGCACTTATCCCGAATAGAGCGTTACAAAAGCTGAATATTGCGTGCAAACTAAAAAGTCGCTGCAGGAATGCATCACTAAAGATACCTGCAAGGAATACCAAGAACGCAGAAGTCTTTGACAACAATGCGTTGACAGCAAAACAAAAATCTGCTATTGTAAAATTTACGACAGCGCGCCCGCTGGAAGGCTAATGGCCATCCATCAATTACGTATCGCAAATTTGGAGTATTTTAAATACCGCCTCGCCCCTCTGTAACGCACCCATAACGCGCCCCTTGACCCCCCTAAGTAATTACGTAACGCTTGCGTCAACACCCTCCTCCCTTGTGAATGCAGGAACGATGTGCAAGTTGTGAGTGAAGGAACGTCGTAGACAATTTTTTATTACAAGGCATGCACACGCGAGACGCGAGTCTTCTGGCCAATTTAAATGGATTTTATAAATTACATATGGAATAATCTACAGATCACTTTTGAATATTTTTTGTAATCTTATTGATTAAATAAAAAATGATAAAAATATCTCTATTTGTGACAATTTACATTTTATAACTGACATTTTATAGCACATGAATATGGGGCGGATTTTAATGAATTGCTTTCACTTTCACTTTAGAGCAATGCCGTTTAAAGGAGAAATTCATTTTATGTTATAACGAAAAGAAATTACCCATTTATACATGCCCTTTTTTGCATTTTTCGTCTATTTCGTCTAATAAGTCATTTTTTACCTTTTTCGTCATTTTTGTTGCATTTTTCACTCATTTTACCAATTTTGATATCATTTTAATGGTCCGTGCTTCAAATAATATTTACGATATGTAACAAATGTTCTCCACAGTATTCCTAGTACGATTTCTTCGCACAGAAGTGTAATATCCGTCATCGTGAGAATAGAAACTAAGATTCTTGTGACGCCTGTCAGCGCTATTGCCGGTTCAGCCGATTTCGGGATAACTAAAGATAGATTTTCTGGTAAAGAACCGTCCAAATCAAAAGTTTGAAAGTTGAGCTCACATGAATGAATAGAAAAAAAACCTATTACATCAAAAACGTGTCCAACAGCTTTAGTTGTTCATTAAAATTGGTCGTGATCACATTTTTACAATAATTTTTCTTTGTTTTTAGGACATTTAAAAAAACATTTTAAGATCATTTTATTGATCATTTTTGCCGATGTTTTATGTCATCAAAATCCGCCCCCTACTCTCTGAATCTGAATCAGTGAAATCGTCGCTGATTCAATCAGTGAGAGCCGAAGTCACTGATATCTTCAGTCGAAATGTGTAGTTTCGCTGACAATCAGCGAATATGCGAATCTTTTCATAATGACCGCCAGCATTTCACTGGTCGTCAGTGGTAAAAGTTCCGCGCCGCCATCGCTCACTGATCGTTCAGTCGTCACGTGCAATTAGTGACACAGATTTCACTGATTCATACAGTGGACCCGATTTTCACTGATATGTTCAGTTCAATTCACTGATTGTCAGTGGCAGGGTTGTAACTGACACCATGAGTGAATAGTCAGTGTCAATCAGTAGTTGTTCACTGATTCAGACTGAGAAAGTAGTGACGAACGTCACGGAGTGTGTGATCGTTCCGCCTGCCTCTTGCTGGTGACCGACCTGCTCGTCGGCGTCCGCGTCCTCAGCATCGGCGTCGGCGTCGCGGCGGGCGGCGCCGCGTCGCAGCAGCTCGCGCACCACGTGGGCGTGGCCGGCCTCGGCGGCGTAGCACAGCGCGAACGCCTGCTCCACCTGGCTGCGCGCCCGCACGTCCGCGCCCGCCTCCAGCAGCGCCACCACGCACGGCAGGTGCCCGCCCTCGCTCGCCGCGTGCAGCGCCGTCTCCTGCACAGCAACACAATTCAGTTCAGTTCAATTCAATTCAATTTTTCCTCCAGAGCAGAACCCAAGCAAATGGAACACGGATCGGACGCGATCTTTCCTTCCTCTTCCTTGTCCTATCCTCTCCTCTTACACACACACTTACACTAACATGCACTACACTACCACACATGCCGGGAGACCGGTCTGGAGCTTAGAGCTTGTTCCGGCTGGAACGTTGCCTCGCTGGTGGAGATACCTGGTTGCGAAAAACCCCGTTAGCCGCCAGTAGGACGACGTCAGATCTCACCATTCAGCGCAGGAAGATCACCGCCACCTCCCACCAAAATGCACTACACTTACGGGACTATCGACCCGGAATCACAAATGAACTAGTCAGTCAAACCACGGACGGCAAGTGTACGCCCTCTATCGACGCGTGCAGCGACGTCTACTGCACACATGCACATACACGCGCGCGCATAAACACACATACATTCGCACAAATGAATCTCACCATCTAGGTGGGGAAGATCATCGCCACCTCCCACGATAAACCACGCACTTACGGGTAATGACCTTAGCAGTTGACACGACCGGAATTACTTGTCTATCAACCATGAGTGGCAGAGAACGAGGGCGAATGTTACGCTACCTCGTAGTCGGCGGTGCGCGCGTTGGGCGGCACCCCGGCGCGCAGCAGCGCCGCCAGCGCGTCCTGTCGGCCGTCCATGGCGGCGCAGCACAGGGCGTCGGCGGCGAAGTCGGGCGCGCGCAGCAGGTCGGGCGCGGCGTCCAGCAGCGCCCACACGGCGCCGCCGCTGCGCGCCTCCACCAGCGCCTCCTTCAGCTGCTCCTCGCTCTGCGCCGCGCCCCGGCGCAGCAGCTGGCGCATCACCTGCGCACAGCCAGGACACGCGCTCAAGTTTGGCTTAGCAAAGGGTCCAAGGCCGCTCCACAATAGCCCGTGACCGGGAACGGTAACGCGAACGGGAACGGCACCGCGAACGGGAACGGCAACGCGAACGGGAACTGCTACACGAACGGGAGCGGCAACGCAAACGCGAACGGCGACGCGAACTGGAAAGGTAACGCGAACGGGAACACGAACGCGAACGGGAATGCAAACGGGAACGGCAACGCGAACGGGAACGCCTAAGCAAACGGGAACGACCACGCGAACGGAAACGTAAAGAAAGTTGAAAGGCGGACATATCAGGCAGGCGTTCACAACACGACGGGAACGCGAAGCTTGGCGGGAACGGGAACGCGAAAGATGGTCGACATTATCTCGGCCCGGGAACGGGAAGCCTCTCGACCAGGACACGCGCGGAAGGTTTGCTTAGCAATGGCTCAGCGACCGTTAAACAATTGCTCAGCGACGGCCCAGCATGCAGCATCTGTTCAATAACCGCTCAGAATCTGCCTAGTATCTGCTCAGCAGCTGCATCTGATCAGCATCTACGCAGCAACTTGTGAGCATCTGTTCAGCAATTGCTTAACATATTCTCTGAGTATTTCTTCAACAAAAGCTCAGCTACTGCTCAAGAAATGCAGCGTCTGCTCAGAAACTGCTCACCATCCACTCAGCATCACTCAGCATCTGCTCAGCTTTTGCTCAGCAACTGCTTAGGATCTGCTCAGTAACTGCCCAGCAATTGCTCTTCATCTGCTCAGCTGCGACTATTCGGAATCTTCTATACCAGTACTCAGCATCGACTCTGCTCACTCTCTGAATCTGACCAGCTCATACTCTGCCCCTGCCCAATGACTGTTCGGTATTCTGCATTAAGTTCTCTGCATCTGCTCTACAACTAAGCAATTCAGAATATTCGACTCAGCAAGTGCCCCTTGAGTGTAATGATTACATCCTAAAAGGAAAAACAAATAAAAGCATTGGATGCTCTAATAATGTCATTGTCGGCAAATAATCGCTATGATGACATACGTCTTGGCTTAAAACTTCTCGCCCAATTTATTTCTTAATAAAGTAAAACTACAATTAAAGAAATAGAACATATGTAGGAAGAAAATAGGTTTAACTTCAAGAAGATGGGTATGGTGTAGTAGCCAAGTCCGAAAATTCCTATAGATTTTTATTACCAAAATCAATAATATAATGAGTATTATTCATGAATGTAGGAAAGCTCTTGGACTTTGGCTACAATCGCGACTAATATGTGGGTGGAATGTGTGGAACGTATTTTATCATTATATCTCATAACGATCGTTTGATGTCTCCGATAACGGAGATATTTCAAATTTGTGAATCACTGTAGGCGATTATGTAAATGCGAATTATAACTTTTCCATATTTTTCTTTGAAATTGAGTAATTATTTCTTTATTAGTAACAGTCGAACATCTGTCGCAGACTTATACCTGTCTAAGATCGTTAAAGATCGAGAACAATAGAGTTGAAATTGAATGCAAGAATTCTTTGCTGAAAATGTTAAATTCTAAAACGTAATCAATGGACTTTTTTCATTATTTTATTTCTAACTCTGTTTAACATCTTTATTAATAGCTCGATTATATTGTTTCAGAAGTAACACACAGGCATCACTAATTTATAAATAAATTTTTATTAATGTTTTTGCATTTAGTTCTTATTTCATTTTCTTCGGTTTTGAGGGGCATAGAAGAGAAGATTACGACTGGTGAGGATGAGGTGATGTGAAGAAGAAGAAGAGATGATGTGGGATATGACCGTGTATGAGGAGTGACAGGCCATATTCTAGAGCAGGGGGTCCTCAAACTACGGCCCGCGGGCCACATGCGGCCCGCCGAGGACATTTATACGGCCCGCCGGGTTTTTATGGTTTAAAGAATTTTTTCTTAAAATCCAGTAATTCTTTTATGTGTTAGGGGGTCTAGGGATGGCAAAAAATCGATGGTTTTAAAACAACGATGTTTTCCACCAGAAACATCGATATTTTGCTTTCGATGTTTTCTTCACATCGATATTTTGTTGCCAAAACATCTGTGTTTTTTAAAAATTGTTTTAATAAAGCAATATCGATGATTTGCGTTATCCTCTTTACCACGCTGTACATTTCGCCAGCGCAATCTGAGGAAGTTTGGGATCTGCTCGCGTTATGACTATATGTTATCGGTAGGCCTGTCATTGCCTGAACTGTGCCTCTCAAGGCCTGTCTTCACGATGGAATATGTCAAGGTACCTCGAGTCTTTCTCAGTCATGCTGCTAGATATCGCATGATCGCGACCGTATCAAGCACTGCTTGCGACCATGCGACATCTAGCGGCAGGACCGAGAAAGACGCGAAATGCCGTGTGATCGGCCAAAGGGACTTGAGAGGCAGAGTTTGAAAAATCACACTATATAATCCGGCCCTCCGACGGCCTGAGGGACAGTGAACTGGCCCCCCGTTTCAAAAGTTTGAAGACCCCTGGTCTAGAGGAATGAGGATTTAGCGTGAAGAGCAAATCGTTCCTGAGGAATGAGGGTGATCGGGAGAGATAATAAAGGGTAAATAATAAGGGATGGGGATGTGACATGATGTAAAGGAATGAGGTGTGAGGGATACAGTGAAGGGATATGGCATGAGGACTGTGTGGTGAGGAGGATGACGGACAAAGGACAAAAAGTTAATAGTGAACAGAGTGGGGTACGAGTAGGCGAATGAAGAGAGTAATAAATAATGGGAATGAGAGGTAACAAACAAGAGGTGGAAGTGGGAGTTAGAGTATGAGTAGGAGCGGGGTAAGGAGTAAGGAGTAAGAAATGAATTGTTGTCGAGAAATGCGAGCAATCAGGGGTGAGTGGTGAGGTTTGTGAGTAGTGAGCAGTGAGTGACGATAGGTGAGCAGTGAGCAACGAGCGCTGAGCAGTGAGGAACGAATGGTAAGCTGCGAGCAATGAGTGGCGTGCAGTGAGCAACGAGAGACGAGGAGTGAGCAACGAGCGGTCAGAAGTGACGAACGAGCGGGTAAGAACGAGCAACGAGTGGTGAGCAATGAGCGACGAGAGGTGAGGCATGAGCAAAGAACAGGAAGGAGCGAGGCGAAAAGAGCGATGAGCAGGGGGCAACGAGCGGTGAGCAGTGAGCATCGAGTGGTGAACAGTGAGCAACGAGTGGCGTGCAGTGAGCAACGAGTGGTGTGCAGTGAGCAACGAGCGGGTAGAAGTGACGAAAGAGCGGGTAGGAATGAGCAGCGAATGGTGAGCAATGAGCAACGAATGGTGAGCAATGAGCGACGGGAGGTGAGGCATGAGCAAGGAGCGAGGAAAATGAGCGATGAGCAGGGGGCATGAGCAACGAGCGGTGAGTATTGAGGGGTGCCGACTGACCAACGCGCAGGAGCGGGGGGACTTGCGAGTTGCTCACCTCGACCTGGTCGCGCACGGTGGCGAGCACGAGCGCGGGCTTCTCCTCGGGCCCGTGCAGCGTGGGGGCGGCGCCCTCGCGCAGCAGCAGGCTCACCACGCCCCACTGGTCGGCCGCCGCCGCGCAGCACAGCGCGCTGCCCCACGGCTCGCAAGACGAGCGCGCGTCGGCCGACGCCCCGCGCTGCAGCAGCTCCTTCACCGCGCCCCGGTGCCCTGCGCGCCAGCGCCACGCGCCACAACAAGCAGAGCGCGGGGGAGGAAGAAGACACACGTTAGAACGTGAGATGGTTTAAGAGAACAGATGCGAGAAAGAGAGTAGGTGTGAGAAAGAGCTGATGTGAGAAAGAACAGATGTAAGAAAGAGAGCAGATGTGGAAAAGAGAGCAGATGTGAAAAAGAGAGCAGATGTGAGAAAGAGAGCAGATGTGAAAAAGAGAGCAGATGTGAGAAAGAAAGAAGATGTGAGAAAAAGAGCAGATGTGAGAAAGAGAGCAGATATGAGAAAGAGAGCAGACGTGTAAAAGAAAGCAGGTGTGAGAAAGAGAGCAGATGAAAGAAAGAGAGCAGATGCGAGAAAGAGAGCAGATGTGAGGAAGAAAGCAGGTGTGAGAAAGAGTAGGAGTGAGAAAGAGAGTAGGTGGGAGAAAGATGTGAGAAAGAGAGCAGATGTGAGGAAGAGAGTAGGTGTAAGAAAGAGAGCAGATGTGAGAAAGAGAGCAGCTGTGAGAAAGAAAGCAGGTGTGAGAAAGAATAGGAGGGAGAAACAGAGCATGTGGGAGAAAGATAGCAGGTGTGAGAAAGAGAGCAGATGTGAGGAAGAGAGCAGGTGTGAGAGCATTTTGAGTAAGAGAAAAGATGTTAGAAAGAGTAAGTGTGAGAAAGAGAGCTGATTTAAGAAAAAAGAGCTGGTGTGAGAAAAAGAGCTGGTGTGAGAAAAAGAGCAAGTGTGAGAAAAAGTCCGGGAGTAAGAAAGAAAGCGAGAGTGAGAAAGAAGAATGACAAAGGGAGGTTTTAAATTCATTAGCATCTCACTAGAATTATAATCATCGTTTTTCAACTCTTGTTACTACAGCACGGGAATAGAGCATGAGCTTAACTTGCACAATTGTGCTCAAAATTGGCACTACATAACAAGCATTCAAGATAAATGCTATTATAAAAAGCTTAGATCAAAGAAGTAACGTATTTCTAAACATGGTGTAGTACCGTAAGAAAAGTACAAACCTCGTGCAGCTGCGAGAAATATGGGCGGGAACCCTTCTCCTGTTGGTATGTCAGGGCTGGCACCGCGGGCGAGGAGCAGGGCTACCAACTCTTCATGTCCTTCTTGTGCAGCTAGAGCAAGGGGCGTGGCTCCGTCGAGATCAGTCCTGCGCAAATGCAAAAAAGATAGCACTCTAGGGTGAATATAAGTTTTTAGACTCGTAACACATTATGGCGGGTATTTTTCTAAGCATATTTGGAAAAATTGAAGACAAAATCATTATGTGAGTGAGAGAGTATTTAGTGTTTTCAGAAGCTCAACTACTGAGGTTGTAAGTCCCATTAATATAGTGCAATTTACATCCCGGGAATATGACTACTTGGCTATCCGGGATATGCCGCGTTCTAGGCACAGGTGCGAACGTTTCGGCTGCCATTCTGCGACCTTCGGAGCTTAGAGCGTTTCGGTAGGGGCGGAGTCCACTGGCGGGAGATACCTGACTGAGATTGATTGATTGATTGATTGATTCGTGTTTCCGGGCGCGTCAACTACTCAGGTCTTTAGTGTAAGTGTAAGTGTCATTAGTGTAAGTGTAGTGCGTGTTTTTTTCTCGGGAGGTGGCGATGATATTTTCCCCGCTGGATGGCGAGATCTGGCGCCGACCTACCGTCGACTAGCGGGGTTTTCCCCTCAACCAGGTATCTCCCACCAGCGGGGCACCGCCCCAGCCGGGACAAGCTGTAAGCTCCCGACCGGTCTCCCGGCATGTGCGGTAGTGTAGTGCATGTTAGTGTAAGTGTGTGTGTAAGAGGATAGGACAAGGAAGACGGGCGTGGCCCGTTTGTTAGGGTATTGCTCCTGCATTCGCCTGGTGTTTATCGGAGAAACCACGGAAAACTACCGATCAGAGCAGCCGGCCGCTAGAATTCTCCTCCAGACAGCGACTGAAGATAGCTGGTTGAGGAGAAAACCCCACAGGTCTACGAGTAGGTCGGCGCCGGATCTTGCCATCCAGCGGGGGAAGATCACCGCCACCTCTTACGACAAAACCACGCAGACCACTACGTGACTAATGACCGTAGCTGTTGAAGCGCCCGGCATCGCTATAATCCATCAACGCGATGGAGAGTCGAGAGACCTTGCCCTCACCTGTCGGCCTCCGCGCCGGCGTCCAGGAGGCGCTGGGCGACGCGCAGGCGGCCGTGGACGGCCGCGCAGTGCAGCGGCGTGCGCATGCGCTCCCCGGGCGCCTGCAGCGACGCGCCGCCCGACACCAGCGCCTGCACAGGGGGTTGGTACACAAGCAGATTACACACTCGCACTTTTATTTATTTATTTATTTACGTCAAAAAACAGTTAAAAACTGTGTGTGGGCTATGGGGAGAAGTGAAATTTGTGCACGTTTTCATAATTCTGTGATCTCTATCCTAAACCATATTATAGTCGAATTTTGAATACGGAAAAATAGAGTTTTTTTTGTTTTGTTGACAAAATATTCGCTCCTATATAATAAAATATATTTTCAAAGGTAAATTGGCTATAAATTTCTGTCCTTAACCCTCATCATATTCTTCATGAAAGAATAATACTTTTGCCGCGATAATATGGAAATCTATAATTTGAATAACTATATTTCCCACTGAAATTCAGAAGACGTGCACAAAGAATGAAGTTACTACTATCATAAATGAAGTCTTAGGCTTTCGCGGCCAGAGTTAAGATCTTGGCTGTCCGGGTGACGCCGCGTACAAGGCTGTGTAGCCGACGTTTCGACCATTTTGTCGAAGTCTTCATCCGACCAGCCCTGTTGGAGACCTCAAAAAAGATGGTCGAAACGTCGCCTACACAGACTTGTATGCGGCGTCACCCGGACAGCCAAGAGTTAGCCTAATAAATGTTCCACAAAAATGTATATCAGTGCATAATTACGAAATAATTATGTGTGTATTGACGTTAAAGATATATTTTAAGTTGAAGGAAAGCTTATGCTTCCGCCGCCAGAGTCATTAGGTAACTTGGCTGTCCACGAGACGTGTCGTCCTATGTATGATGCCAACGTTTCGGCCGTTTCGGCAATTCTCCCTCAGGAAGGTCGCTGTACGATGGACGAAAAGTTGGCAACAGTGCCTAGGAACTTTATTAAACAATTTTTGTAAAGACTTTTTACATTTTTATTGACCTTTACGAAGGTCTTTGGTCTTTATCATCAGGGTGTAATAAAAATAAATGTATAAATATATTAATCTAATATCACAAATGCACATGCTTTAACTTTCCTCTTCTTTGTAATTGAAGATTGATATTTATGACGTATCTGTAATAATTTAGTTTTTTGTGTATAATGTAGATGATATGATACGATAAGATTAATTATTCCAAAATATATTCTTAGGTAAAAGATGTTGAAACTAAAACAATTAAATGAATATCATTATATATTTCCTTTACAAAAATATAATTTGATTAAGCACGACCTTCCAGCCAATAAAAATGTACAAAAATTGTTTAATAAAGTTTGTTATGCTGTGAATGTCTGCCTAGAAATAAATTGATTTTGCAAGAATTTAGTTATTTATGTACCAAGGGCATTATAAAGGCAGTTATTTATGCACCAAGGGCATTATAAAGGCAGTTATTTATGCACCAAGGGCATTATAAAGGCAGTTATTTATGCACCGAGGGCATTATAAAGGCAGTTATTTATTTACCAAGGGCATTATAAAGGCAGTTATTTATTTACCAAGGGCATTATAAAGGCAGTTATTTATTTACCAAGGGCATTATAAAGGCAGTTATTTATGC
>JAHLJT010002630.1:22569921-22612142 GCA_031308135.1 Acheta domesticus
CTTGAGGGGCAAAGTTACAAAAATCGCAGTAGTATAGATAGAAATATTGTGTGGAGAGTAATAATTTCTGACGAACGATCGGATTGGTTTGTCACCACACAGGAAGAAGGAATATATTTAAGGCCAAATCACAGATCAAACGACGCACTCTGCGTACAAGAAGGCGTGCCTACTCTGTGGACAGGCCTTCGTAGCAGCAGTGCAAAGCGGATGTGGGATGACGTAGGAAGCATCCAACGCCCCCATAAAGTTCACTTTATCTCAGCCTCACCTTTTCTTGGTCTACTTAGGTTGGAAAGTTACCGTCTTTTCATGTTCAACTCCCAACTTCATCGTGGAATTGTATATGAATATATACCTCTCCCGAAAAAGCGTATTTACCAAATCATTTCAACACAACCGGTAAAAGGGCAAATGTTAGTTTCAAGTCTTGTAAGTCCAACTTTGCTGGTTTAGAGCAGTTCACAACGATTACGAACCACTAGGGGCAAATGCGCTACGCACAGAAAATTTTCCTCCTTTTAGTTGGGAGAGAATTTCTATGAATTGCCACATTTTGGCCGTTGGTTCAGAGCGGTAGCGAAGTGAAATTCTTATCATCTGGTTAGAATATGATGCTATGTAGATTAATATGTGAGGGTGCATTGATATGATTTGTTTTCCTGTTGGTGCATATTCTTGTATTTATAGGTGCATAGGTTTGCATACTTCATTAAAGTAGTCTTATCTATAAAACGTTTCTTTTCATAAAATCTATTTGTATTTGTAGCGTTCATTGATTTGATAGTAGCTTGTCACAGTTTGCTTTTTTTTTTTGTTTTCTACAGTGATAAAATAATTGTGCCAATGTAGGAATATTTCTTGATAGATATTTTTTTTAAATCTGGCAAGAAAGAAAATACAAAAGACACACAATGTACTTCTTTAAGGTGAAATATTTATTTCAATAATTTGTCTGGCGCAGTAGGGTAGATATATTATTATGTCCGCACAAAAATGTATCTTTTCATTCCAAGCGTGCTTCTCCTGATTTTTTATCAAGAACAGTTTGTAGAAAAATATGAAATACTGTTAATTTTAATTGCGTATTAAAGTGCATACTTCAGAATTTTTAGGTCATAAATGCATTATTTGTAAAAGTATATGTCAAGACTTATTAAAACATAAAACTCCTTTACCTTGTATAACTCAACAATTACTCAGATGAAAAGAAGTGCGTGATATCACTAAAATATCTACAATTGAATAAATTTATACGGAAAAACATTCAAGGCCAGAAAACTTAATATAGATAAAGAAGGATTGGAGACTTTCGAGCAGCCAAGGACGCAAAAAATTAGTTGTGTGTGATGTGGCAGAAGAAAAGTTATAAAAATAGAAAACGTTCTACTTATCAGTATACGGGAAGTAACCCCCCCCCCCGAAACATTGTTTCATATCGTTCAGTACTAAATCTCGAAGACTAATGAAATAAGTGGGGTTTACACATTTCGGAACAATACAATCCCTGTTCACTGTGAACCCAGAGAGAAAATTTAGTGGAATTTTCTGACTAGATCAATTATTAAATAAATATATACTTTTTTGATATTCCACAAATATCAGAGCTTCCACCGTTTATACAACAGTGAAGTTTGAAAATTGGTGGTATGTAATAAATTCTTTTATCAATATTCTATTTGTTGCAAGACCCCGGCCTCCCTTATATAAACAACTGATCCGTTGCTTTTAATAAAAAAAAGTATTGTTACTCATTCGTTTTCATTATCATACAAATGCATCCGAGTTCTCATCAAGACGTACCAAGGCGAAAAAACCATAACGGAATTAAGAGTAATGCAAACATAAGCCAAGTAAATATTTCGTGGAAATTACGCATTTCATGGTAGACTAGACAACCCGGGTGAACAAGTATCGCGTAAATTTACTTTGGATCGCGTTTGTTTATTCCTTGCATTTTGCTGTTGATGGCACCATTCCAGTAACATAGGCGCATCATCCCTCGGAATGTGTTAGGCGACAAATCTTTCAGATGAGGGTACTAATAACATGTGCCGATAAGATACAGAATCTAGAGAGGAAATAAACCAGATTGCTCAAAACTTCGATTCAAGGGTAAGGTTACAATCGTCTTCAATACAGAAAGGGGAAGTTTTATGTTCGAAGACGAATAGTAGGTACAGAGGAGTCACTCTAAGAAGGAACCAGTTTGAAAGGTCGGGAAACAAATTAACGCCATGCAGGGCGAAGATGTTGGAACAGATAGTGATGAAGCCATTTACAAACGAGATAACTGTAAACGAACGGACTGACAAAATCAGTGCATAATCTGTAGTTATTTTGCCAAAAGTGTCCAAGCAGTAGCTGTCAAAGCGTTCTCTTCTCATGGTAATCTCTCTATATACTACAATTACAAGTGTTTATTTATATCGCTTTTCTCATAGCGTGGACTATTAATATAAACTAAAGCCTAATAAACTAAAGCCTCGGAATAGTAATGTTTTCATTGTCACTTTTTTAATGTTTTTTTTACTTCTAAACAGTTGCATTTGAGATTCATTCTTCTTCGGCACCATAGGCGAGCGCACAGGGAGAAGGGGTCAGGGGGCAATGCTCCCCTGAAAATTTTAAAAGGGACCCCGTAGCCCATTGTAATACATTTTATATTCTTAAATATGATCCATTCTTCAATTTTCCATTTTTTGAGCTGGCAGTTTGTGAAGAGTGATGCATATTTGGAGAACATGTTCTCCAAACCAGTGCACAACCTTGTAATTGGTTCAACATTAAATCAATGTTATTCATTAATTATGCCACTAAATTTATAATTTCGTTTCCCTTGAGGTATGTTTTATTTATTTCCTAGTAAAATATGTCACCTGATATATAAAAATCAATTGTTTGTTTGTATTTTAGAAGCTGCCATACCGTCCATCCGGTTGCGATAAAACTTTGCCTACTTACTGTTTTGCACTTGAGCAAATTATATGGACACAGTGAAAATGGGAATGTGAGCATATCAGTCGCATACAGACACACGTTGATGATGATTGTGTGTTTATGCTGACTCAAGCGCCCCTGAACTGAAGCTCTAGGCAACCCGTCGCACCCTCGAGTATTAAGCCCGTCTTTGCTGAGTATTCTGCCCCTGCGATTGTGAAATATCGGCCGGAATTAATGCTTGAACGATTTCTCGAACAAGTAAATAAAATTTCTCCAAGACAGTGTCAAAACGAATGAATGTCCAAACTTGAGGAAGAACGTTTTAACAATAATATACTTGACAACCATGTCCAAATCAAGAAAGAACAGACACATTCTCGCGAGAAAGTCGTGCAATGTAAAACTTGTTTAACAATCACGTTACCAGTAGCGTGCGAAGTGAAATAAATTCCAATAGCGAAACATTGTCGGATCTACTAGTATATAAATAAAGTGTCATGAAAATAGGGTTCAAAGGGGCCCAGACGGAGTTGTCCATATTGTTTCAGGCTGCCCATGCCTATATTCGGCATCCTTTGGATCGAATATCCCGTTGAAGCTCCAATATCTGATCCACTCACTGGCTTTTTGGTTTTCCTATACTTCCTGCTCCTGGGTAACAATTGACATGCATCGCTGATGTATATGTGCCCGTTCATATTACAATTTGTAGCGCCGTATTGTCTGTAAATTTGTATTGTTGTGGTCTTTAGCTCTTTCCTTACAAAGGAAAGATATCAAAGGAAAGATAAATTTCAAAAGAGGCTTTACGGTCCTTTTGGTAAGGGGTTTAACTCTTGGGTTAGTGTCAAATTAAAATGATTAAAAAAATGGATTTTCAATGTTTTAGATCGGTGTAGGTTTAAAAAATCCATTAAGGTAATTATACATTTTAGTACACAATAAAAAAACAAATATAAAAGCTTTCAAAGTAGGTTACTATTAAATACCAGTGTGATCTTACAGTACTAACTAAACGCAATTCTGTAATTAGCGGACATCTGACAAACTTAACTTTTCGAAATTAAGTTCTGCTTGTCTAGCCAAGTTAAGTAGTATATAGCTCCTCCCCAAATTCATTAGTTAACAAAATCATAAAGCTCCTTCTCAATACAAAGTTATCGAACATGTGAATAGCAAATATTTGATGGGGTGCGACCTCTTCTTTAAAACCTTGCTATCGCATGACGGCGCTGTGATGCAAAGAGCATGAAAATTCAGTCGGTACGCGCAATATGAGCGGAATTACACAAAATATTTGAAATTTTCAGTCAAAAGCCAAACTTTTATTGTTTTTGGATTTTTACCAAGTTCCTAGGTATCTAATAGAATACGTGTCTCTTACATGGCCTCAGGCTGCATAGTTTTCTCACAACATCTGCAGGCATTGGAAAGTAGTAATATAGATTAGAATTATACGTGAATCATCTGATTTTGATAAGATTTCCTAGTACATAATTACTCATTTCAGATAAAATATTCAATGGTCTCTATTCATAGAATGCGGAAGGATTGGCAATTGAAAAAGTGAAATTTGTTCATTTAAATCAAAGACGTTCAGCTCCTATAGAACCGTACCCATAAAGGCCGACGGACAGAAGCGATACTCTTAACGGCTGGCGGCCGTTAATTTCTAAACTGCCGGCGACCATTAAGATCACCTTTCAATTTCTCTGTGCGGATGCGTTATGCAGATATAGTAACATACAGTATTAGGAAAATGAGAGAGCTTCTGAATTATCCTTCCCTATCCAGTTGCAGAATAATCCGAACATTTAAGAAACTTGAATATTCGTTTCTTTTTACAATTAATGCATTATTGGTTTACTTCACAACAGCATGACTCATTTCAGTTACGAGAAAAACTGAGCGGAGAAAGATGGAAGCAATTCTCGCAGCGAAAGTCGGTTCTGAGCAGGCCAACTAGTACGGTAGGTTGTTCCCCGAGTATATCACCAGTTTGTACATAAAACCATATCACCATTTGTATTCAGAGAACGACGTATTAATTTTTGTTGGTTTAGAGTAAAGGATTCTTAAACTTTATAGCTGTACGTTCGATGTTTACGTCACTAGATAAGACGCCACGTGTCCATGGTCACGCTGCGCTGGTTGCAGGTTTAGCCGACGATACGTAACTTAGAAATGCGCCTGCTCAAACAGCGATTTGGTTTATTTAGTGAAAGGTAGTGCCGGCGCTAGGTATGGGCACATCGGTTTTGATCGATTGATTCGTGTTTCCGGGCGCCTCAACTACTTTGGTAATTAGTCCCTTAAGTATAGTGCGTGTTTTTCTCGGGAGGTGGCGATGATCTTTTTCCCCGCTGAATGGCAAGATCTGGCGCCGACCTACCGTCGACTAGCGGGGTTTTCCCCTCGACCAGGTATCTCCCACCAGCGGGGAACCGCCCCAGCCGGACAAGCTGTAAGCTCCCGACCGGTCTCCCGGCATGTGTGGTAGTGTAGTGCATGTAAGGGTGTGTGTAAGTAAGGGATGAGTATGGGACAAGGAGGAAGAAAAGATCGCGTGCGGTCCGTGGCCCTTTTGTTAGGGTACTGTTCCGGCATTCGCCTGGTGTTGATCAGAGAAACCACGGAAAACTGCCGATCAGAGCAGCCGGCCGCTAGAATTCTCCTCCAGACAGTGACGGGCACATCGGGCTCGCAAGTCAAGGGGCACGATGATGGAACTGATGGGGGGAAAATAGTAAAAAACTTAAAAAGAAATTAGCACTCGAGAAAATCGTTATTGTAATTTTATGAGTCGCGGGAGATTAATCTGATACATTTCTTAAAATTTTCAATTAATTTTTTACCCTAAAGAGTTAATCATAGTCATTACTTATAAGGAAGGACTAAGAAATGAATTAAATGACGCAATATCATTAAAATAGGTTCTTTTAAAATTCACATTTATTATTTGATGCATTTAACAAGTGATGTTATTAAGCACTAACTAAACACAAACTTTTTAGCACATTAAGCTCACCGTGGAAATTTTATTTTTGATCACTTAATACTTTTAAATAAAACTCTTAATTAAAATAGATTTCCAAAAAGTTTCTCTGGCTTAAATGTAATTTTTGTTATTTGTTAAAACGAAATACCTCATAGTTTCTTGATACAACGTTCACATTTTTATTTTTTCGGGTGTGAGGGAGGGGGGTACTTTTCAGCATTGCCCTGGGACCAAAATTATCTACCTCCGGCACTGACAGTACTTAACATTGAAATGCGCCTGCCCAAACAGATATTTTATTTGCTTTGATTTATTTAGTAAAAATGTTTCACCAATGTAATTTAATTAATTCATTATCCGTTCAGATTGTAATAAATGTAATTGAGTTATCCATGTCTTCACTCTCGTTCAAAATTCTCATTTTTTTAAAAACCAACAAAATTACGAATAGAAATAGTACGTAGATAATTGAATAAATTGAAATAGTTAAATTGAAATAATAAATTGAAATTAACGGCCGGCGGCCGTTAATTTCTTAACTGCCAGCGACCATTAAGATCACCTTTACATTCTTCTGTGGGGTTGGGTTATGCAGATATATCAACGGACAGTATTAGGAAAATGAGTTTAAACAGACCGAGACCTGCCTTCAAAATACAATTTACTTATTGATATTTTATTATAATTACATTTCCTGATAATACTTGCCATAAATATACGCGCACCTCCAAAATCAATAAAAAACTAATTAGATAATAGTTTTATCACAATATCAGCAATAACAAAAAATGTCACAGTGATAAAATAATATTTTACTCAATGTGTGTTCATTTCATTGAAATCCCAATCTACTTTCCGAAGATAACAATAATTACCCCACTGTCTACGAACATAATATGACTATTCTAATTCCTATTTTATGAAGTATTTTAGATTGTAAATTCAGTCAACTAAGAAAGTAGATGTTGTGGTTGCTTTTCATATTGAAATCTCGATTCCAAAAAAATTTCTTCCTTCACTTAACAATATCAGGTTTCAATATTTGTAACACTCGTCCACCTCTCCCTGGATTGCATTTTTTGTGGTGGAAAATTAATTAACGTTTTCGAGAAAATATCATAAATTAAGTAATTGTTATCATTATTTACAATTATTGGCGTACATGGAGGAAGGGAAATCCCAATGAAATTTTTGAAAATGAAACTTCAAACAACACTACGCCATTGTTTACAAATGGTTAATTTTTTATTCAGGACATTCTTTTTCAAGATTTTGTGACACCAATGTTTGCTTCGTGTATGGATATACCTTGACACGCTTTTGAAAGTCCGAGCAATTATTTCTCCATTGCCTCATCATGTTGTCATGCTTCCTACAGACTGACTTTTAATTGGCAAATGAGTGAACCTGTAACTGCTGTCTTGTTATTAATCACACAGCGCACTTTTTCCCTTGCGTCAAGGCATGACGTGTTGTAATGATTCTGGTTATTCCAGTTCTTTTTTTTTTGTTGCAGCTGCTAGTTATTCTAGATAAAATAGTAGGCTTACCTTCATTAAAATATTCCTATTTTCCCGGCACCGAAATACGGCCCAAAAATTAAAACCTTAACGTTTAATGATGAAGAATTAGAAGAACTGATACTTGGCACAGGACTATTAAAATTTTACCTGAAAACGTTTGCTCTGTTGGGAACAGTGCACTCTCCACTTTTAAAAAGATCCTGTCAGTGCCTTTTATACTTTTCAGTTACAAGTACAAGAATTATTATTAGTAATCTACGCCCTGATATTAATTTCTCGTACAGAGAACATGCGTTCCTCAGAGTATTTTTCGTTAACGTTTTTCATGAAACGTCTTCAAAAGTGCATCTGCATCCAGCATGTAGCGTGTTGGATGACTTCTCCAAAGAGAAAACAGTTTCAATGTAAATATTTGCTGACCCTATCTGGCTCGGTCGTAGGTGCTTCTACTTACCGGGATAAGGAAAGTGCGGTGCTACTGCTTCTTGCAACTACCAATGCCAATTGACAACAGGAGCATCAGCCAGCCATTGCGGACAATTCAAGTGTGACCTGCAACAAAACAAGATGGAAGTTAATTTTCTTTACATAATACAAATAGACCTGGCATACGTGGTTCCTTTTGGCGAACGATTTCGAAGTTGTAGAGAACGCGCGAATGCGCAGATTCTGGACCACCTCCCCTCAACAACAACAACAAAAATACTGCAGAATCTCTGGCTGGAAGTTCGTAGGGTTCATGTCCTGACGGAGTTAGATTTTCGACACTAGCTACAGAGCGAATTCGAATTCAACCGCTGTGTGTGTGGAGGAGAATTCCAGCGGCCGGCTACTCAGATCGGTACTTTCCCGTGGTTTCTCCGATCACATCACGCGAATGCCGGAGAAGAACCCTTTAAACGGGGCACGGACCGCGCGCGATCTTTCCTTTCTCTTCCTTGTCCTATCCTCTCCTCTTACACACTTACACTAACATGCACTACACTACCACACATGTCGAGAGACGATTCGCGAGCTCAGAGAGTGTCCCAGCTGGGGCGGTGCCCCGCTGGTGAGAGATACCTGGTTGGGGGAAGCAAGCAGACCTGTAGGTCGGCACCGGAGCTCGCCATCCAGCGAGGGAAGATCAGCGCCACATCCCGCGATTGAAATATGCACTGCACTTACGGGACTGATGACAGGAGTTGCCACGCCCGGAATCACTAATCAACCAATCCAACAATGTTTATAAAATAGTATATTAAACGACTAGTTTACGATGTTACGCTCAATTATTAATTAATGTTACATTCTTTATTGGCCTCCTTTATCATTGGAATGTGGTGCCAAAAGTATAGCGTGGTTCAGCAAATGTACAAGTGAAAATTCGTGAAAGTACGACGTAGGAGCTCGTAAGGGGCCATCCATAAATTACGTAACTCAAATTTAGAGTATTTTCAATGCCCCATCCCCCTTGTAATGCACTTTCCTATCTCCATGTAATGCAGCGTAACACTGCCTCAGACCCCCTCCCTCCCCTTTTAGCGTTACGTAATTTATGGATGACCCCCTAAGCTAATTTGTACATTTGGAATAAAGTAACCACAGACAAACCCGACTGACGCAATCATTAACAAACAGGGGAGCTAACTTCATTTCTGGGCCCTCTTTTACATTAAACGAGTTTATTTAAATGTTATGATCTATTTTACTAGTAAAAAAAATAAAACATAAGGCAAATTAAACTATGATATTAATGATGCAATTAATAAATAGATTGTATTGTCCATTGAATCATTTGCAGGATTACCAGATCTCTTGGTGCGCCTCTTTCCCAAATGTCAGATAGCAATTCCCCAAATTGTCAGGTTAAAAGGTGAAAATACGGTCCTGTACTTAGATTTATTTACAATGTCCTTTCGCAGATCTTCATCTGTTACGATGTCATCCAATGGAAGGTTAAACCAATGCCATCTAAATCATATACTAGTTTCTAGGTGGAATTGCTTAAACATTACAAAGTGACGTCACTTTGGTGACGTTCAAGCTCCCGATTGAATGACACCGTAACAGCTGATGAACTGCCTTGAACACTAAATAAATCTATGTATAAACACATTTTCGGACATAAAATATTTATTACGTAAGACCGCGGGGTCCGTTTCATACTTTTAAGAGGGCCCCGACTCTCTGCTCCTCTCCGTGCCCAAGTATGTGAAAGTAATACTATAAACTAGTTGCTTGCAATATTTTCTTGTTTAACATTGTCAAAAATTAAATTAGAATCTATGACTAAATTTTCGGTATATAATTGAAACATTTTTAAATTAGCGATAAAAACTGGATTTATCTGTGGGTCTGTCTTACTTCCCTATGTAGATTGGTTATTCGCATGTAATACTTAAAGTGTAAGTAAGTTACTAAACAACGCAAAATTTGGAAGTAAAATTATCTTTCTGATTTAGCGTTGACACATTTGCTGCAATATTGTATTTTTTAATACGAAGGCAGTCACATTGTTTACATGTCATAACAGTTTTGATGTGTACAAATACTTTTCACAACATATATATGGGAACAATTACAGAATGACGTTTTGTATCGCGCAGAAAAAAGTGATGACGGAATAATACTGTGTCTTATAATGTCACTTTTCGAAAATTTTAACGCACAGAAAGAGTTAAGGCCCATTCACAATGCAAATATAGACATAAACATGGCGTTAACATAAAAGTTGGGACTACGTCCATAAGCGGACTCATTCACAATGCCTTCGCATACGAATAACACACAAAACGTTAAGTTAAAAGCTTGCAAGCTTCAAGCTTCTGTGCTTATGCTTCTGTAAGAAATAATAAATGAACCAATCACACACAATACGTTTAACTCAAAATCGAATACCGAAATAGGATCGAAGTCTATAGATCGAACAATTCGGCGGTTTTCCGCGTTGTTTTGTAGCGTACGATCTTTTCGTATTTTAGTTTTGTTGTTGTATTCATAGTAGTATCATTTAGCTTTAATTTTTATTGAAATGAAAATACGTTACCTTATCTTACCTAACGTAATCTAACCTAGCCTAACCCAACCCATGGCCGCAAGGCTGAAACGCCGCCGCTGGTAAGCCTTGGATCATAAAGAGCTGTTGTGCCACAGTACATACGTCCATGTTTATGTGTGTGTGTGTGTGTGTGTGTGTGTGTGTGTGTGTGTGTGTGTGTGTATGATATATAAATATAGATTCTCACATCCAACAAATAGTAACCAGAATGACCCACAGAAAATAGAAAATCTTTGCTTACGCTTATGTTGGACATTGTGAATACTTCAATCTATCACTAAATTTAACTTAAGTTTACGTCTGTACGTTATGCTTAAGTTTACGTTTGCATCGTGGATGGGCCTTTACGAACTCCGAAACACCACGTCCTCCATCACAGCTGGTGCCTAGTTGGATTCCATGGAGTCACCCGGCGTCGACCAGAGGCGGCGGGTCCGTCATGTGGCAGAGGGCGAACGTCAGGCTGACCGCCCGGCCGGCCAGCGAGAACGGTTCCCTCAACTGTACCCGCCACCGGCCGGTCGGTGCATACCCACCGCCGCGTCTGGCTGGGCGGGTACAGCTATCCTCACACGGCCCGCGGGGAGGGGCCCCCGTGTGTCAAGATGTGCCACCGGCAAGGCCGCCTTCCCCTCCCTCCCGCGGCACCCCTCGAGTGGCACATGCTTTGCGTGCCACTTGCGGCGAGAATAGTTTTGCACGGGCGTATCGCGTGCATTAGAGGCGACCACGTGGCTTCTATCGTTTGATGTGTAAAGATACTATTAGTATAACTGTTGGTGATGTAGATACCTTTTTTTTCAATAATGAATGAAAGACGGGTGTTGTCTAGTATCAAATATTCATTTTATTTTAAGGTTTAAAATCTTTTCGATAGCATGGCTATCATCTTCAGAGCTATGAGGATGATAACCATGAGCCAGAGCCATGATAGATAGACCTATGAGGATGATAGTCATGCTACCGGAAAGTTCTTAAGCCTTAAAATAAAATAAATATTTGATACCAGGCAACATTTGTCTTTCAATCATTATGTAAAGAGACTTTTAGCCAAGTCTTTGATAATGGAAGTATTATTTAACTATTTCACCATAGTGTGTACTAACTTTAAATTACCATTAACAACACATCATTTCGATTCGCATTTGTTAGGTTGATTTTGATTTATTAGTGATTCTGAGTGCGTCAATTGCCAAGGTCACTAGTCCCTTAAGAGTAGTGCACGTTTTATCGGGGGAGGTGGCGATGATCTTCCCCCCCGCTTTGTGGCGAGATCCGACGCCGACCCCGTCTGCTCGCGGGGTTTTCCCCAACCAGGTATCTCCTCCCACCAGCGAGGAGAACCTCCTCGACCCAGCCGGTATCAGCTCTAAGCTCCCGACAGGTCTTCCGACAAGAGTGAACTGCATGTAAATGTGTATGTAAGTAGGTAAGGGGGTAAGGTTAGAACAAGGAAGAACGAAAGATCGCGCGCGATCCGCGGTCCGTTTGTTAGGTATTGCTCCGGGCCGATCTTTTTGGATCAAATCTGCATTCGAATGATGTTCTTTCTCGATTGGTGTGGCCTTTTTTTAACTTTATTAGAGCGTAGGTAGAGGTTTTAGGTTGTATTCAAATTCGTAAGGGTCCTTCATGTCATTCGTCGGTTTAGGTCAGAGAAAACTATCAGAGCAGTCGCAACTAGAATTTTTCTCCAGACATCGACTGCATTCAATCTAACTATGTAGTTAGTGTTCAAAATCCTGCCACCGACGGAACTCGAGCGAAAGGACTTTCTGGTCAGACACTGCAGTGACATCAATTGATGCATCTAATCCGGTGCATTTGTTAGGCTAGAGCTGCCTACCAACAGGCTGTTGTATTATAAGAACTGAGCTAGCAGCATATTCTTACTGCCACAGTTTCGAACAAATTCCATTTAGGGTCATCACATGATTTGTATCGTTCGAGTCAAGTCTTTACATCCGATCATTCCAGGGTAGTAGTTTTTCGATAGAGCTCTATAGTAATCTTTGTGCTCGAGCATTCAACGGTGGCTCGAAATTGCGTCGAATAGTAAAATGTATTGCTTCACGCTGTGAAAGAAATAATACAGTACAACCTCTCTAAACCAGAACCTGAAGAAACTGAAACCTGCCTTAACCGGAAAATTTATCCGTTCCGTGAAGTTAGATGACATTTTACATAGCATAAAATTGAACCTGTCCAACGCAGGAATGGAATGGTTTCCTCAGAAAAAAAAACTTAAAAGATTTCAATCGAATTTACTGCAATTGGCACAGAGACGCGAGGTATTCTTAATAAAATGAATGCATCTGCAAGTCTTGTTTTAAGTTATCTGTGCCTGTTGACAAGCGATTTAGTTGTGCAGCCGCACTCTGAAGGAAAGGGGCTTTAGCTTATCAGTGTAAAATTCAACCTTGTGGTCGCTTTTGTCTCAATGCGTAAGGCATAGGGGAATTCCCTCCCTCCTGACTCTTTGACGCGTGGGAAGGTTGTACGGTCATGGCTTCTATTCACGCGTCTTCCTGCCCCGCGTCGAAAATAATAACCCTTCGGCCTGGGGCGCATTGCTCAAGGGCATGCAAGGGAATGCAAGGGAATGCAAGGGCATGCAAGGGCATGCAAGGGAATGCAAGGGAATGCAAAGGAATGCAAGGGAATGCAAAGGAATGCAAGGGAATGCAAAGGAATGCAAAGGAATGCAAGGGAATGCAAGGGAATGCAAAGGAATGCAAAGGAATGCAAGGGAATGCAAGGGAATGCAAGGGAATGCAAGGGAATGCAAGGGCATGCAAGGGCATGCAAGGGCATGCAAGGGAATGCAAGGGAATGCAAGGGAATGCAAGGGAATGCAAAGGAATGCAAGGGAATGCAAGGGAATGCAAGGGTATCTGAAAGTTATAGTACTCCGGGCTGAGAAGCATTGTGGATCGAGTCAGCAAGCAATCTGCTTGCAGCCACTAGGCAGTGAGATTGTATGTATTTTTATGCGTTTCACTACCAGTTAAAAACGGTACTAAATAACATGCACCCGGAAAGTAGCTCTCGAAAACAACAATCTAATTTTTTACTCAATTGCGGAAAACAGAAAAAAATAATGTAACGGGGGAGTTTATATTTTCCTTATGGAATTTCTTTACTCTAAAATCTGATCAGTTCGACTGATTTTCCTTATCCGAGAAATTATTTTATTCGTCTTGATCTCCCGAGAAACAGTGCACATGGGAGGACAATTGAAGACTTGAAATAAAAAAGGTTGTAAGTGCCATTTCTATTAAATTTACGTTCTTACCAGAATAATGATGAATGAATCAAGCCCTATAACATAAATATGAACCAAAGCCTTGTCGCATTTCTTGATAGTGTTATGGGGTGATTATAAATGTCAGGAATGGTATGTACCACTAGGTTTAAGAAGGAACCACAAAAAAACTACCGAACTACTGGTTGCTTGAGTTTACCCCCAGACAGCAGCTAAATTCGAACTATCAAGGAGTGTTGTAGCGTTTCTTTCTTTTCAATACTACTCACGCCACAATTTACCAGTTTAATATCGATTACAGATGGGGGATTCTCTCAACCATTCAACGTGTTTTTCCTTCTTTTTGTTGGTGTTTGTTTAGCACTATGCGCTCGATAAGATGTTAGTAGTACTTCACGGTTGGAGATTCTTACGGTCCAAAAGATTTTGAGTGCATGACAGAGAACACTCATCTCAAAAGCCTCTAGACGCCTCATTGCAGCTGTTTTGACGGTCTACATCTCCATTCCAAACAAAAGGACGTACTAATCATACTCCATAATCATACAGTATCCTCAGACAGTTTTGATAATCGTGTTTCATTGCAATTAAATGTGTAAAAATATGTTTATGTCATTGTATAATTAAAACATTAAATGTATTTCAAAGCAGATTAGTATGGGTTCGTCTTTATTATTTTCGACGTAGGGACACATACTCCTTGCGTGTGCAAATTCGCATACACACATCCACGCCCTCAAATACATTATCTTTCCCATGTCGAAGTGAGTGATGTGATACGGTGCGATATTTGTGTCAGTGGAGGACCACATGTCATATGTGCATGTGAGACGATTTTTTTTGCATTTTATAGACATTTTCGAGACATTAATATAAAATTATCCGTCTTTCACAGACTTTAAAGTGTAATTTTCTTTTAACAGATAATAATGCACTGGTTTACAAGAATAGTATATGCAGCTCCATGCAATGATTAATCTCAGGACGATCTTATACGAGAGATTTTTAACTCGCGAGGCAGTTAGGCATAAAAGAGAGCATTGTTTGTGATGACATGGAACTTTTTTCACTCTTTTGAAATAACCGTTCCTTCATCACTCTCTGTTCTTAATGCGAAAAGGATTTATATATTGTTTACACAATTGATTGTAACGCTTGCACAGTGTATGTCATTAGTCTTGTCTCTAAACGTTTCAGAAGTTAAAAAATAAATTACACACCATTTCAACGTTCACATTTATTTCTCCCAAGCTCGTGAATTTTCCTCAGAATTTAAAGACGAAAGTACAATACTTCTTTTCTTCTACATAATGCTTTAGAGAAGCCGTATGAAAGAGTCATAGATAAGGAAGGGGCGTCTTACAGTGACAGATTCCTTCCCAATGCCTTCCCCGCATTTCCAGGCCCCAGGTAAGTAAAAAATAGTGATGCTAAAACACACACTTTCTTTCATTACTCCAAACTCTTGCGATTTTCGAAAATTCAGAAACGAAACTGGACCTGCTTCACTTTTAAGTCTCGCACGTTTTAAGCACTATACAACAAAAACCATTTATAGCAGAAATATTTCAGGCAGTTTTTGAGATTTTTATAGGACACATAGAATTAATTTTAATAAGAAATTATGCAAAAAACTATTCGTTCTTTCAAAAAATTGTACATGAACTTATTTAAAGATTTAATTTTTAGACATAATTCGTTTAAGAAAAATATCAGTATCATTAATATTGTACTTTTACAATGTTCTTTTTTTTTCAAGTTTCGGAAATTTAGACAGTTCGCCGAAAATCGGTGCCCGGACCACGTTTTTCACCGATTCCTTCGTTACCTACGAGTAACACAATTTGAGAAAGTAATTCATTAAAAATTGCCTGTATTTCATATAAATTTACTCTAAAAACTATTCACATTTTCGAAAAATTGTACATTATCTCTGAAGATCCGTCTTTGAAGGACAGATTTTATTAAAGAAAAAGTATACTTACTGCTGTAGTAGAAGGAAGACGAAAAATATTTTAAACTTTCGCAATTTCAGAGATTTCAACGAAAATAAGACCTGCGCCTTCCGAAGGGAAAAAACGTAATAAATAATGTAGAGATAATTTTGAAACTGTGTTGAAGATTCATGTAAATTACCCTCCGAAATCGAAGAATTCGCTTCAAATTCCCAATGTCTCGAGTTCGTACAGATTGATATGGGAATATCACTTACGGAGAAAATCGTGTAAACGGTTTGACCACAGTCAGACAGACGGAAGTTTTGCCGTTAATCGATTTTTTGTGAGAAGGTCCCACAAAACTGATTCTGACTACGGGATCTGTTAGAAAGAAGTAAATTAGTACATATAGGAACAAGATTTATCCACTTTTTCATTGATCACAATACTAGTTTTTCTGTTGCAAAATCGCGGCAGATGTACAATACTTTCTCTTTAATACGTACATGATTAGAAATAGAGAGAAAGTTAAAACAATGTTTCTCTATCCGCTTCTATAGGATAACCCAACGAATTTTGAAAACTAGTTTTGATATTTTGAATATTCCGCAGATAAAAAATTAAGCAATAGGATTATTTGATTACGAGTAATTAGAATTTTTTATACCATTGGCGAAATGCTGATATCTTGTAGATGACGCAAAATTACGTCACCAGCATAAATTTTAATATAGCCAATATCGAAAATAAAATTAAAAAAAAACACCGATAGAAGAATCTCTAGCATTACCACATCCTAGTGAAGCAGCACCGATTCAGGGTTCATCAGCGTTTACTAATTGCTAAAATATACTCCTTTCGCCCGCAATCTAACTCGTCGCATAACTCATGGTCATCTTTCGGAACCTGTCGCAACAGGCTAAAAGCTACTAAAGAAAGGAATTACTGTCTCCAACCGCAAGTGCTTCATGCAATTTCCAAACCAAGCAAGCGTGTTCGTTTGTTTACTGCTCCGCCATTCGCAACCCTCTACACAGCATATTTTTTTAAAACAACTGGACACAGCAAGAAGCTGTGTGTCAGCAAGCATGAGAGTCAGCAAGCTTTCACTGCCAAGGCTCAGCTACCCTCCGTTTTAATAAGCCACTTTCTTTAGTTACTTTATTTTCATCTTATCCCATCACCTTATACACTGTTAAGTGTAGATTCGGAGTAGATTCACTGGTTCATTATATATATTCAACATAATGAAGCTTCCTGCAGTAGATAAAATGGTTCATTATTGTACCCGATGTAATAAACGGCAAGATCGAATTCAATATAATACACGAATCAAATTGCTACAAAATATGTCAAAATGTTAGAAAGGCGATCACATATTTTAAAACTTTGTAAAACGTGGATAAAAACCCATGTGCTCATTAGTGTGTACTTTCTTGCGCTACCGTTCTCGTGTATAGTCAACTAACCTTACACATAAATGAACCATTATGTGTAAGGTTAGTTGGTACATTTTAGCCTGTTGTATGATAATAGTACATTATGAAACGCTGATGTAATGATGGGTATTAATACACGAGTGTGATATTACGTGATAGTACGAGCGAGGAACGAGCGAGTATCGTAAACTTCGCACGAGTGTATTAATACCCATTACATCGAGTTTCGTACGGTACCTTTTCTACGACTTTTATAAGTTAAACTTTACAATCAAGAGTTTCGTGGCAGTTGATTCAGCCAAGGCCACCTAGCGGACAGCTACCTAAAATCTACTCTCGCATGCTGTCGGAGGTGTCTGTGGTTACCTGTCCGCCTGCAAGGGAGTACTGCGCTAATCAAATAGGATCAAAGTGAAATTCGATTCACTTCATTTTAAATAATATACCACGAAAAAATACTAATAATAAAAGAAATTAAAACTATCGAGTGTAATATAATATCAAATACAATTTTTAATGTACGCAATCGAACGAAACATTTGCTAAAATGATTCACAATGATTAATTAAGAGTCAATACTTGGTTGTAAACTTCTCTGTGATTGGTCATGAAACCTGTATCATAATGAAAACTGTATCGAAATGACCATCCATTATGCAACTGGTTGCAGCCATTAATGACAGCATTATACAATGGAAGTAGAAACAAATATATTTTAACACTCATCTCTTAAGTTACATTCTTACGGACATTTACTGTCTATAAATAGAACTTTTTGGCTTTGGTAGGCAGAAAAATGATCAGCCGGTGTCTAGGCTGCAGAAAGAAGTAATACCTAATTAGAGTCGAATATACCTAAATTGGTAAATATATTAATTCCTTAGACACATTTAATAACAACAATGGAAAAGGCCTAACTATACTAATGCAATCCGTTGAATGTGCTCACTATCAAACGAGGAGAAGTAAGTTCAATGTTCGTTTAAATATTTGATAAAAAATCACTATTGAATAGTGTGAGTTTAAAGTTCTCCGTATTGTTACAAGGAGAAAAGGCGTAATTATTTCTCTGCTTTTGGATTCACTTTATAATACAGCGTGAGTAATGGGATTCACTTCGAGTAGTGGATGTTACCGTCCTGCAAGGAGTGTCCACTGATAACGCTATTTATGTGTGATTTTACCAAGATAAGGCAGGCGTGAGTAGATAGGGAACGTCACTAAAGACACGTTAGTGAGTGTGTGTGTGTGTGCGCGCGAGCGCAGTAACAGTTGCGGTGAGTAGTGAGTGTGTGTGTGTGTGTGTGTGTATGTGCGCACAAACCAGTAATAGCTAGGAATGGCATAAAATCGTTATTTTCAAACAGAAATATCGATATTATAACCTTGATGTTTTCTTAAGATCGATATATTTGTTCAGAAATCTCGAGTTTTTAAAAAAAAATTCCGATGATATAAATACAATTTCCAAACAAAGACTTCAATAAAATTTTATCATCCCCAAGATTCAAAGAACAAGTAATTCAATTCTGTAAAAATATTGATATTATAACAGATGTGCAATTGCATTTCATTAATGTATCAGTCGCTCATGACCTGTGATGTTTATGCGACTTAAAAATAATTTTAAAAAAATTCCAGTATCTATTTTTTTTTTTCAAATTGCTCCGAATCAGCAGCCATTCACAACTGCCTCTGTTGCCGATCCCCAGACGGCACCAAACCGTTTCTTAGCAACCTTTCTCCAGCGTGTTACCTTTTTGATTATTTTTTTACTGTGGTGATACCGTGAAATTGCTATTTTGAACCTTCATTAGAAATTTAACAAGACAGTCAATTATAATTAAGGTAATTAAGGACAGTCAATTAAGGCAAAATATACTTAAAACTAATATTGATTTATTATGTATCATATTAGAACAAAGACATTTTATTTCGATAAGCTTCCTCATATTTAAAACATCTGTATTTTAAACTGATATTTTTTGCCGATATTTCATCGACATCGAAAACCTTTTGTTGATGTATCGATGTTTTGCTAAAATTTTCCAATATCAGTTCATAGCGCGTTTAGATGCAGGAGGAGGCAGGAAGGGAACGGATGTCATGAATCCTCTAACATATTGTTAAAATAACTACTATTTTTTTCAAGATATATCAAATACACACTTATTGATTGATCAACCGATTGAATTACTTTGTTTTCAGGCGCATCAAAAGCTGTGGTCATTAGTCCCTTAAGTATAATGCATGTTACATATGCGGGGTTGCGATTCTTCTCCCCCATTAGAACTTGAAATTCCGGCGCCGGCCAACACGTCTGTTTGCGGACCCTCCCCTCTCCGCCAGCTGGAGAAAGCTCTGAGCCAGCGCTGTCAAGGTCTCCTACTGGTGGCAGGGACACGCGTCGTGGCACTCGTAGCATGCCACGAGCTTCTCTGCGCAACTAGCGTCGGGAAAGGGGAACTATTAGTAACCCGCCGTTTTGACAATAGGGATGGCGTTCTCTCTGATGGCGGGGGTAATGAACTGCGTGGAGCAGTGGTGTGTAGGTCTCCTACTGTGGGCAGTGGCATCGTAGCATGCCACGAGCTTCTCTGCGCCACTAGCGTGTGGATAGAGGAAACTAATACTATCCAGCCGTTTTACAATAGGGATGGCGTTGTCACTGGTGGCGGGGTGACGAACTACGTGGAGCAGTGGTGTCACGGTCTCCTACTGGTGGTAGTGGCACGCGTCGTGGCACCGTAGCGTGGCACGCGTCAAGGCACCGTAGCATGCCACGACCTTCGCTGCGCAAAATAGCGTTGGGCAAGGGAACTATTAGTAACCCCTCCGTTTTACAATAGGGATGGTGCTGTGTCTGGTGGCAAGGTGATGAACTGAGAAGAGGGGCGATTTTGTCGTGGCACCGTGCCACAGACTCCCGCTCGTGGCATCGACCTTCACAACACTGCTCTAAGCTCCTGACTGATCCATCGGCAAAAATGGTTTCAAGTTTTTTAGAGCAATTACAACCGCTGTAGTCTATAGTTTTAATAACAAGAGGTTGTGATAATTAAGTACAGTTGTCGATGGTTGCGTCGGTCTGTATTTCAAAAGAAGCACTTATACTTTACAACTGGAGGTACATTCAATTCCCTACTCAAATGTATGCTTAAATTCAATTTAAGGAAAAAATCCACTTCAGTTCGCCTAAATTAATTTAAACAAATCGATCTGTTATTTTTTCTCTCTTCACGCATAGCCTTCACATTATTTCGCACAGCCGTATAGACGACACCCAAATAAAAACTTTATACCTCATTCGAACACCGTTACATGCTGTATACGTATGTTCTGAGAAGGTTAGAAGACATAATTATATCCAATATAATAAAGCTTCCATCAGTATTCCAACTTCGCGGGTCTTGATATATCCCATGTAATAAATGATACTGACAAAGATAATACTACACAGTCTATATAGTCATAGTTAAAAATACGGCAAAAAGGTTAAAAAGGCGTTCGGGATAAAAGATATATTGCAAGTGACTATAAGGCGAAATGTGCTCGTTACTAATTAAACACTGGCGGTGCCGCGCTCATGGGTAATCAACTAACATGTACCTAATGGACTCCTTTAGCTACTCGCAAAATAAGCAACTATTTTTACTTTTTCATGTAGAATTTCATCACTGAAATATTGACGGTTTGTTTTTAACGTTTCAAAAATTTCGTGTTGTAATTTTGTGAAGCAATTCGGAGAGTTCATTTAGCGGATTGCCTTATCAGTTCCATTGTCCTGAAAGTGCAAGACCAGGAAAAAGACAATTACACGTTCGACAGTTACGTGCACAAAAGAAATCGACGTGACAGTTGATAACCACGTCTTTTGCACGCGCGACCTGAGACGAGACATGGGTTGTATTATGCCCGGAGAGTTTTCGAGAAATACGTTACGATACAGTAGCGTAACGAAATGATTAACGGGCCCGCCCGGAAAACGTTTATTCGGGCCCTTTTTACAAAAGTGTATAGCAAACAAGTAGTGTTTGTACAAAACTACCCCTTTAACAAATTCTTATTCATCATTCTATGTTCACTACATGAAAAATTAATGCTTCATCGGTAAAAATAAATGCTATAAATATAATGAAATATAATCAGTATTTAACATATCAAGCAAATGCATTTGTTTGTTATTATTGAACCTGAATTTTTATTTTTAAGATTACCCATCATCTTCACCTTTTTTGTGGTTTTCATGGAAAAGCCCCAAATTTCGGACATTTCCATTATCCCTGGAAGAAATATAATTGCTCTCCTGCTGTTTTTTACTATTTTAATTCACACTAAATACTCAATGTCACAATCCACTGTGGTATTGCGAGATGTTCATCTTGGGACGGAGTGGAAGGGCTTATGGCTGAAAAAAAAGAAGATCGACAAAAGCCATGAGCCTAGCTGCTGTCAGTTCCCTGATTTCATCACCCTCTTATTGTTCATCGTCCTTCATCTCAATATCCTCATAAACTAAAAGGCGAACAGACGTCGTGACATTTGTGAAAGTATTGCAACGCCTTCGAAGAAAACTTCTACGATTCCCCGTCTCATTGCCCTCTGAAGGACACCGGGACTCAAAGCTCGCGCGTTTGTAAAGGTACATTTGAAGAACATGGTTCGGCTCCTATGACGCGCACGATTCGGTTCCGAACGAGTCACTCGCGACGCCGCCACAGTGTGCCCGACCACAGTGTAAGATATATAAGTGTGTTCACTCCCAGTCTAAAACTGAAGCCTATGTGAAGCTAGTTCTCACAGTTCTCGCATATAAGCGCTGAGATCTTTGGGTCTCATTTGGGCAAGGTCGTGATTGGTCATGGTCCATGTGACAGCTCTGTGGCCAGCTGGTTTCAAATTTCAAGTCAGTGATTTGTCGTTTTCGCGCTGGAATTGGTAAAGTCTAGAGCGAAGTTACGAAAATGGGTATGAAATTTTTGTAAAACTGTGTAATAGCCACAGTTTAAAATGCCATCTTAAGATGTATATCTTCCACCGTGACCCAAAGCGCGCACCGTATGGACAAGCGGGGAACTAGCCTCAAACTGGCTTCAAAAGATTTGTCCCAAAGGTTGACACACCTATATATCTTACACCGTGGCCCGGCCACAGAGTGCTGAGGCCAACGCACTTTTCCTGTGGCATTGTGACGCTGCGCTAAGTTGTCCGCGCGTGTCCAAGTTTGAGGACGAGGCTCAGGTCTTCGGCGTTAACATAAACATCCTCGAGTCTGTCCAACGCATAATTACCAACGCATTTTATGCAAATACTCACCTCAAATTTAGTCGACAAGTAAATTTTCCTTATAATTCCAAGGAAATTCTTCATCTTTCCCTCATCAGTTCTTTCTCCTGGCACCACCTAATTATCTCAGTTTCCTTTGTTTACGCAAATCGGTGAAATATAATCCACTGCAATTCTACATACCACTCTGGCACATACATACCACTCTGGCACATACATACCACTCTGGCACATACATACCACTCTGGCACATACATACCACTCTGGCACATACATACCACTCTGGCACATACATACCACTCTGGCACATACATACCACTCTGGCACATACATACCACTCTGGCACATACATACACTCTGGCCATACATACCACTCTGGCACATACATACCACTCTGGCACATACATACCACTCTGGCACATACATACCACTTGGCACATACATACCACTCTGGCACATACATACCACTCTAGCACAAAAAAAAACAAACACACAAAGACATCTTCCCACTCCCTCGGTGACCCGTTCTCGTGGTCCGCGTGAGTGAACCGTACGCGAGTGAACCGTGCGCCGAAGGTTTAGTGAGCCGAACCCCGTTCTACAAATCAGCCGCAAATATTTTTGTGTCACAGTCAAGGGCGCGTGTACATACAAGAGGGTTGATTTACGGCACAAGAGAGTAAAACTAGATTTTATTCACGAGTGAGTAAGTTTGTCCCCTGGCCGATATCAATACCAAACTTTCTTTCGATTCCCTTATTTCAATCTCTCTTGTGTACCCCTGTACAGTTCCAGGGAACCTCCTTTAGAGGAAGTCGCGACGGGAGAGTGGATAGCTTTCTGACCTCCCAAACTCCAGCGTGTGGATTCAATCCTCACCAAGGTGCGCGGATTTTCACAGGGCGGAAACTCCACATTGTCAATTTCGTACTTAGAGCCTGACTGGAAAGGACATTAACTGAATACATAGCAAAATTAAATCCTCTCACTATCCCTCTCATAATCAGATTCCATATTAGCTTCAAATAATGGGTAAAATGAGGTAACGAATGTGCAGTGGCCTAACTGCTTTCTGCCGCCCGAACAAACTTAACAGCCATGAATAGGAGATGGAAGTTAGGCCACTTTTGCTGACGTGGACAAAAGCAGTTAGGCCATCGTTGAGCTCGTTACCTCAAATATTACTGAGACAGTTGAAATGGGGCTACCCTCCCAGCAAACACCTGGAATCAAAATTTACCGGCAATTTACCATTGAGACAAGTCTACAATGCGCTGTTTGAAACATTCCTAACAATGTTAGCAATGAGGTGGAGTGAATGATTGAAAGAACGCATCAACTAAAGGTTATCAGTCCCGTAAGTGTAGTGCATATATGCCGGGCGGCGGCGGCGGCGGCGGCGGCGGCGGTGGTGTTCCTAGCCTGCTGGATGGCAGATCCACGAAACAGACTTGTATGGGATTTCTCCCATCTAAGTGTATCCCAGCGGGCTACCGCCCCTGCCGGGACAAACTCTAAGCTCCCGACCAGTCTCCCGGCTTGTAAGGTAGTGTAGTGCATGTAAGTGTGTGTGTGTGTGTGTGTGTGTGTATGTGAGTAAGGGGGTGAGGATAGGACAAGGAAGAGTAAGGAAAGACCACGCGCGGTGCGCGGCCCGTTTGTTGTAGTACCACTCTGGCATTCGCCTGGTGTTGATCGGAGAAACCACGGAAAATTACATCAGATCAGAGCAACCGGCCGGAAGAATTCTCCTCCAGTCAGCGGCTGAATTCTACTTAGTTATCTAGATAGTGTCGAAAATCCTGGCACCGTGGGGAGTGGAAACCTAGAACCTCCCTGTCAGAGGGACTTCAGTGACATCAGTTGACGCCCGGAACCACCACAGCCGGTAGTTAGCTGGGAAAGTTAGCTGGGACTTCCTTTGATGGAACGAGGCACAGTGTCACGGCGCCCGATGCTAAGTGAGGTGCAGAGTGCGAGGTGTGAAGTGCAAAGTGCGGGGTGTGAAGTGCAGAGTGCGGGGTGTGAAGTACAGAGTGTGAAGTGTGGAGTGTGAAGTGCAGAGTATGGAGTATGGAGTGTGAAGTGCAGAGTATGGAGTGTGAAGTACAGAGTATGGAGTGCGGAGTGTGGAGTGTGAAGTGTGAAGTGCGGAGTGCGGAGTGTGAAGTACGAAGTGCAGAGTGTGAAGTGCAGAGTGTGAAGTGCAGAGTGTGAAGTGCAGAGTGTGAAGTGCAGAGTGTGAAGTGCAGAGTGTGAAGTGCGGAGTGTGAAGTGCGGAGTGTGAAGTGCGGAGTGTGAAGTGCAGAGGTGTGAAGTGCAGAGTGTGAAGTGCAGAGTGTGAAGTGCAGAGTGTGAAGTGCAGAGTGTGAAGTGCGGAGTGTGAAGTGCGGAGTGTGAAGTGCAGAGTGTGGCGTGTGGCGTGTGGCTTGTGGCGTTGGGATGCCGTGTGGCGGTGACGCTGCGCAAAGCGAAATGCAGATGTTTGCTCGAGCGTGAGGAAGCCCTCGCCGTGTCCTGCACTGCGCTGAGCTGAGCTTTCCAACACCGGCACACACGTGCTTGTAAGCGTGCCGAGACGCGGGCACCGTAAGTGGTATTTGTGCAGTGTCCATGTAGCCATGCTTCACCAATCGGCAGAGTGGGCCTTACGAGGAAGAACTAGAGAAAGGTTGTTGAAGCTACAATGTAATGAGGACTCCTAAAGGCATCTGGAATGACAGTAAGAAACAGATGCTAGGATGTGTAAACCTGCTATACTACTTACATATCATACACAGACTTAATCTTATAATTGTGGCTAATATTGATATAATTTTAATTAAACTAATATTAGCCACATAATTATAGCTAATTATAATACTATTAATAAGAGGGGCAGATTATTACCAGCGTCAACGAAGGAGAATGGCTGATATGAATCATCATACACCGGTAAGTTTCACTCGATGCCGTAAAGTATTATCTCTAACTCCTTGCCTTGCAAAAATACGCTTCAGCATACATATTTTTATGCAAACGTACATAAAAGTACTCCCAACGCTTGCAAACGCCTCTAACTTCGGGAAGGCAATTACGCCTTTACTCACACGTAACCAATCACACAATACCATCTGCGTTAACTTGTCCATTCACAGCCACAAGCACGCACTATTATAATCTCCCATTCACGCATATTCAGACACGCACGCCTACGCAGTCAACCATTACAAACATACTCGTACAGTCCTCCCTAAAAGATACCATTCTGTGTACATGCACAAGCTCATTCAAATACTGAGGGGTGTCATTTGTGTCAAGTAACATTGCATGCCACTCATCAGATATCCTAATTCTCGTATGTTCCAAAATTGAAACAAATGTTTCGTTTACGAAACATCAGTATGAACTATTTTCAACAGCTTCAATATGACACATACAATTGCCTAAATAAACAGAAAAAGTCAGTAAATCTCTAAGAAATCATTGAAGTCAATCCTAAGATTTCCGGAAGTAAATTTTCTTTACTCAGAAGAAGAAACTCAGAGAATGAACATGATTTTGAATCTTTTAAAAGTTGCTTTATTACAAGAAGCTAATGATTTCCTTATGTACGCACTTTGCCTTAAACCCATCTTATTAAATAATAATAATAATAATAATAATAATAATAATAATAATAATAATAGAAGAGCGTAAAAGCACAGGTCGTCCCGATAGTTATCGGAGCTCTGGGATTTGTTCCGCAAAATCTGTGTAAGAACTGATCTAAACTCCCAGGTAATTCAAAAGACTGGGAAGTGCAAGAAATCGCTTTATTTGGAACCGCCCACATTTTGCGCTAAGTATTGTAGAGGCACCGACAGTCCCTAGATCTGCTCCTTAGGTAGCTGGTTGAATCCTGGAGTAGATTTTATATTCAGGCGACACATAACATCTTTAGTCGTGATGTAGAGGAATAACAATAACAATAACAAGAATAATAATACCAGAATAGTAATAATAAAACGAAAAAAAATAATTAACTTCATTTTGGGAAACCTATCATTACGAATTCGCAAGCTGCTTCTTCATTACGACCGCCTTATGTTCTCCTGCCTGGTAACACGAGTCGCCGACTTCCGCAGGTGCGCGGATGCACCTTGGCAATGGAGAGTCCGAAACAATGGGGAATCGTTGGAACGAGGAAGAGGAACGACGGCGAGCAGGAAGCAGGAACGAGGCGCGACCTTCTTCTCATGGCATCGGCCAGGGCCGCGTTGAGGATACGACCAGAGGCGCTCTCTGGAGTCTGGTTGGAGAGCCTCCGTGTTTATCTCGAGAAATAATTATTGTGGTAGGAAAGAAATATCCCAGTTACAAAACAGCTCCATTCACCTACCTGTTAAATCATTCGCACCACAATGTTCCGATTCTATCCTCGAAACGGTTTTTTCCTTTTGTTTCCTAAGGAAGTGGTATTGCAGTGGAACGCTTTCCGCGTCTTGACGGATTCAATAACAATACATCCAAATTAATATTTTTTTATAAATGAGTTTTTTTAATTTCATGTTCCCTATTAGATACACATTGATTTGTCTGGCCATCTCCGGTAAGAACTTATTTTTGATCTAACCAAGCAATGAGAGAAAATGATGGAAGAGCTATTTTCAAGGAAGACCCACTGTAAAATATCCGTACGTCGTGAAGGATACTCTTAAGATTCTGGAAAATATTTCGGCATCGATTCTTTCGTTGGATACGTTCAGATTTGTTTTAGAGTTGCCACTACATTGCCTTGGTCTTGACTTTCTGGTCCATTTTCGTTTCAAATTATTCAGTATAGCTATAACAAACTAATATTTATTCAAACTCCATTTAAAGACTATTCTCAAGGTATCGAGAATTTTATCGGTAATTCGATTGTGGTATCGATTCCCCCTTTCTGATTCCGATAATTATCCTGCTATTTCGATACCGCCATCAATTCCTGCATCGACACCGTTAAAGCTTTGATTCCGTTAAAGCTTTGGCCCTTTTGATTCCGACGTTTCGATTCTGGCATCGACTCCGGTAAAGCTCTGTTTTCTTCATCGATTCTACCATTTCAATTCCGTCATCGATTTCGTTCTTGCGATGGCGTAACGGTTAGTGTAAACGGACTTCTGTACCCAAGTTCGCGATCGAAGCCGTGGATTTTTAAGGGAGAAAAAAATCCTTCGTACGCCTTCCTTTGGAGGGGAAGTAAAGCCGGCTGTCCCATGTTAGTAGATTTACTTGCATGTAAAAGATCCTCAAGCCTCAAATGAAGCCTCTGAGCTAAATTGAAATCGCCTGTTTCGTCTCCCGAGATAATACCTTCTTTCTCCACTAGTTCGTGAAAGGAGTGTGTCCACTCTTTCCATTCTTGCATCTATTCCGCCCTTCCATTCTTGCATCTATTCCGCCCTTTCCATTCTTGCATCTATTCCGCCCTTTCCATTCTTGCATCTATTCCGCCCTTTCCATTCTTGCATCTATTCCGCCCTTTCCATTCTTGCATCTATTCCGCCCTTTCCATTCTTTGCATCTATTCCGCCCTTTCCATTCTTGCATCTATTCCGCCCTTTCCATTCTTGCATCTATTCCGCCCTTTCCATTCTTGCATCTATTCCGTTCTTTCGATTCTCGCATCTATTCCGCCCTTTCGATTCTCGCACCTATTCCGCCCTTTCGATTCTTGCACCTATTCCGCCCTTTCGATTCTTGCATCTATTCCGCCCTTTCGATTCTTGCATCTATTCCGCCCTTTCGATTCTCGCATCTATTCCGCCCTTTCGATTCCACATCAATTCCTTAATTGATCCTTGAGAAGGAACGGCGGTGTTCGGGTGACTGGCGCCCCTCGCAGCCCGGAAGGGCGGGCGGCGGGTGCCGGTGCGCATGCGCGCTCGCGGGCGCGTGCCGGCTGCTCGCCCACGCGGCGCTAATGGGAACCGCGCCGCCCGGGACGCGCGCCCGCCCAAACACGCCTCCCAGACACGCACGCGCGCGCTCGCCCAAACACACGACGCAACGCTCTTAACAAGCCTACACGCGTTCCTTTACATTGCAAAAAAAGGCTCTTTTCCAGCCGGAGCGCCGTATGGAGCTTACGAAAGGGGGCAGGAATGGGACGGACAGTATCCATGGCGCCCTGGTACGGATTGGGGACGGTGGATATGAAGGGAACATCGCGAACGATAAGTTTAGAGAAGGGCGCTTGACAGAACCCAGCGGATCGGACGGTTCTGCTTGTAGATGCGTTAAGCGGCCGGTTGCTCTGATCGGTAGTTTTCTGTGGATGCAACGACCAATACCAGGCGAATGTCGGAGCAGCACACTAACAAACCGGCCACGGTCCGGGCGGGATATTTGCTTCCTCTTTCTTGTCCTCACCCCTTACAACACACACACACACACACACACACACACACACACACACACACACTTAATGCACTACCCTATCACAAATTCTGGATTGTCCCGCCTGAGGTGGTGCCCCGTGGGGGAGATATTGGAGCGAGAATCCCGCTAGTCGACGTTTTTGATTGATTGATTGATTCGTGTTTCCGGGCGCGTCAACTACTTAGGTCATTAGTCCCGTAGGTAGTACGTGTTTCTTCTCGGGAGTTGGCGATGATCTTTTCCCCACTGGATGGCGAGATCCGGCGCCGACCTACCGTCGGCTAGTCAGACGGTGTTGGTCCGCGCCGAATCTCAGGTATAACGGGAGAGAAACATCCCTACCTGTCTGGGTGTAGCATCACTACACAAAAGGGATTATGACGGTAGCAGTTGATGTACTCGGAAACGTCTATCAATCAATCGACATTAACCAAGAATGCAAGTGAAACACCTCATGCCTGAATACGAATTCTACTCTTGATTGTCGTTTCGTGGTCACGTCCTCTCAATTCCACGTAACTGACATTCCACCATCATGGTCGAGTTCTCTCTATCCGTGTAATTCTCATTCTTAGGACTGGATGGTTAATTCTCCATCCATCATAAGCACCAACAACTTCTCCTTCACTTCTCCCCATAGCTCGTCACACGCAGTTTGTAACTGTTTTGACGTAAATAAATAAAAAATAAATAAACTTGCTTGCAGTAGCATTACGCAACAACCGCATAAAAATGCTATTTGATTTGATTTATAGTCGTAAAAAATATAGGTGGCATATGGTGAAGAAATAATTTTTAAATAACTAGGTATAGTTACTATATGTAATATACAGTTACATATAGTTAGTTATATGTAATATACAGGTTTCATTTGCATAATTGCTATCGTGAGTCGTAATCGGGTCACAATTACTCTTATGTTGCGCTACCTTCAGATCAGATACGTGAGAATAATCCGCACGTGTTCTGCAGTTTCTAATTATTTACTCCATGTTACTACCTGGGAGCTACAATGGTAAATCCTACGCGATTAACAAACTGAGCGTTGGTAACAAACCGAGCACCAACGCTGAAGGGTCGTACTGCTTCTACTCGAAGGGTCGCGGTTTCGAATCCCGTCTCGGGCATGGATGTTTAGTGTGTGCATGTTGTCCTTGTGTGTTCCCCTTACAGTTCCCCCAATGTTAAAAATTACAGAGGTCGCTGTGTGACCGAATAGTTAAAACGCGACCTAAATAAATGACTGCAATGCGAAGGGTGGTGAGGTGTCTAGGGCATATTAGCTATGATGTTAGTCAACATTTGTAACACCTGGGGAGGGGGTCTAGGTAGTTAGAAAAAGTGACCACGAATTTCAGGTCGCCTTTGTACACGGTGGATGCCGATGACCAGATCCTACCGAGAATATAAGTGAACAAAGGTGGCAGCGTTGAACAATCTTTCAGAGAAAGCAGTGATTTGGGCGCAGCGAATACAAAGACATTTTTGTGTCAATTCACGTTTCAACTGAAAAAGTTCAAATTCCAATTACTACACAAATGCATTTCATATTAGGAAACATTAATAAAATCTAACGCTTTTTGTCTTCTGTAAAGATGTGACCATCACCCATCGCGTGGTCAGACGGAAGAGCAGACTCATGGCCTGAGTCTCGCCACGTAAAATAAGGCATCAATTCAATTCAATCGCGAAAATTAAGAAGTAAACGCAGGAGAGAATGTAGATCCTCAGAACCTGCAGTGCAGCTGGATTCGCTGACGGAAAAAACTGGGCCATTCCGGCAGATTTTTTGTGACCTACTCTACGGGAACGGCTTAATTTTGTAAACCAACTTCTGAAGTCACGAGCCATCGCTACTCAGCGCCAGGTGTTTGTTTAGAGCAGACCGGGCCGAGATTTTTCATCCAGGCAGGCAGTGGGGCATTGTCCGAGACGAGGTAATCGTGTCCAAAATACACCATTTGTTGTCACTTCGCACTCCAGATTTAAGAAGCTTCAATTATAGACTTGCAAA
Organism: Acheta domesticus; assembly: GCA_031308135.1. NCBI lineage: Eukaryota > Metazoa > Arthropoda > Insecta > Orthoptera > Gryllidae > Acheta > Acheta domesticus. Next base: position 22,600,751 of record JAHLJT010002630.1, read on the forward strand.
TACATACGCCAACGAAGTGGAGGACTATTATTAGTGGAGAACTTGGAAGAAATTCATCTCATATTTTATTCTTGTGCGTGTATTTACCAAATAAAATATTTGCTTTGATGTTTAAGAAAAAAAATATGATATTTTAGCTGTCAGAAACGAGCAAATTTACTTTCATACAGTTATAAACAGCAGGCGAGTTTCAAGCGATGCTAAATCGCTTCCAGGAGTATCTAACAGCCTTTCCTGCATGTGTGTTAATCTGCCGTATCTCACAGTACTCCTGTGGCAGAAGAGGAATTGTGTATTAATGGAGCTAAACAGTTCAAGGGATAGATCAATACATTCAGTTCATCTCTTCACTGCCATCTACAGACGTATCTATCAACTACATCAACGCTTCACGGGTCGTGGGCGGTGGCACACGCCAGCAAGGGTCAGAACGCATCCGAGCGTTGGCACTGAGTGCATGAAGTCGTTGGTTTCCGCGGCCGGAGTCCTGTGAATGATCTTGGCTGCCCGGGTGACGCCGCGTCGAACGCTGTGTTGCCGACGTTTCGACCATCTTGCCGTGGTCTTTCTCAGGGCTGGTCTGCCAAGGCTTTGCAGACCAGCCCTGAGGAAGACCACGACAAGATGGTCGAAACGTCGGCCACACATCCTTCGACGCGGCGTCACCCGGGCAGCCAAGATCATTCACGTTGGCACCGAATATTCTCATAATGTGGGCTGGCCCGTGTAAAGAGGCAAACCGGACTGATGGATCTTCCTTTCTTATCCCGTTGCTTATCGACGCATGTAATCTAATATGTTTTAAGTTTCATTTGAAGTAGTTTATGTAATTGACTTCTTTGTCTTTTCTCTTACAAAAGTGCATGAGACGCCTGTGCGATAACGGACGCGATAAACTATTGGTTCGTCGCAAACACCTGCGGCTGAACAAGTGAGCAACATCCGGGATGGGAGCGTAGAAGGAAGTCTACATTTTCTGCACTGTTCATAAATTACAAACTTGTTACACAGTATTAAGGGTTACTACGTATCTTCTCGTCTGGTTTATACATAGCAACTCCCTCATACACGGGCACGCGTTCGTAAAGAGAAGAATGTTAGTAATGCTCAAATAATTCACAGCACACAATACTTGTACAGTGTCATTATACTAGACATACAAATTGTTCCGGAAACAATCACAATAGCTGGCTGACTGTTCCCTGGTCTATTTACGAAGAATGAAAAACCTCAATGAAATTTCTGCTTCTCAATTAACTGTACATACGCGAACAAGATACTCATTTCAATTGCTTTGAAACTCAATTGATTCCCATTGAAGAACTTCAAATAACTTCCCGTGGAAATCACCAGGACCCTTGTAGGTCTCATTTCGTTAAGGGGTAAGCAAAATCACGAAATGACAACTATAGACTTCATTTTATTGTACTAATTTGCAATGACTTTCTAATAATAGTCCTAATATCGTTCTTTTTCCTAATGCACTACCATTGTCTACCTACCATTGAAACTTTTACTTCAAAATTTAAACAGACATTCAGGATATAAGTAAAAACTAAAATCTTGAAAAAAACTAATAATTCTTTGAAGAAGTCTCAAGCTTCTATTTCTGTTAATATCGTACTGAATAGCATATGTATAACATGTATAGTGCGCTCTGTAACGACACATTAAAACATACGGAGGGGCTGCTCAACTATAGCATTTTGCAAACAAGTAATCACATAAAAAATTCTGAATATCAATTACAGCGACCGAGAAAACCCAGAGAATGTCAAAAATTTCTGTTAACAATTCAGTCAAACAGGCAGGCCGACAATAACTGGCGTAAAAGCAGATGGACAACATTCCATTCGTTATGAGGCATGCAACTGAAACATCCTTTTGTTTCTTTTCGCATGCGATAGAATCAGCTGCTGTGCTGATTGCACTGCTGCTACTTGCACCGCTTGCATAAGCAACTTACGTCGCCCGACAATATTCTCTACAACGCACGCTCAACATTATCCTAATTATCAAATGCCGCACAAAATTATCGTACGCTTCCTTGCTCGCGTCTTTCTAGAGCGTAACGCGATGAGATATTGTAGCTGTGTTGTAATAGTAAACAGTACTCGTGGAGTAACTTTTGACATTTTCGTACATGTAAGTTGGTTGTGTGTATAAAGTAATATGCACGATGATTCTCTTTGATGAATCAAAGATTATTGAATGCTTCGTGAAACGCAAGAGCAAATCCCACGGCCAAATTCGATTACCTTAAATCTGTTACACATAGTCATTCACATCAGGCTGGTAAAGTTAGTTGTAATAGTGGTTAAGTGGTGATGGTGATGATGATGGTGATGGTGGTGGTGGTGATGGTGGTGGTGCTGGTAATGATGATGGCTGATGGTGTTGATGGTAAAGATGGTGATGTTGATGGTGATGGTGGTAATGATGATGTCCGGTGGCAGTGACGATGATGGCGATGACTATGATGGTGTTGATGGTGATGGTGGTGATGATAAAGGAGGAGGCAGTAGTTGTGGTGGACGGGGAAATTAGTGAAAGTGGTGGATTTGATACTGGTGGCGAGGGCAGTGAATGTGGAGGGGATGGCTGTAAACGACAGCGATTGCAACCATAGCAACCACAAGAATACGAGATAAGTAATAAGAATATAGGAGGGACCTTCGTGTCGGGAGGCGATGCACGCAGTGGAGGGGACGTCTGTAGCAGTAAGAGTTGAAGAAGTTGCTGAGGAAATAGACATCTTTGCTGTCACAATGAGTAAGCAAATCGGTTCTCTGCACAGCTGTAGCAGTTCTACCTTCAAATAAGGCAGATTACAGTGCGATAAGTTGTTCAAATAAATGGGTAAAGTTTAAAATCGTTGTAATTCCTGTTACCCATTTGTTTTAAATTAGTTTTTTTAGAGATCTCTCTTTTGTCACATATCCAAGACAATAATAATGATGATAGCGTTTGCAACGTCCACAAATTTGGAATGAAGTGATTAGGCGTAAACTTAACCCTGTATAGTTCATCTTGTAATCATGTTATACGAATAATTAGTAGATTTGGTAGTTCGGGACCAGACGCAACAACGCAGGACCATGGGTCGAGACAAGACTGGCGGGACTGACAAAGAATGGAAGAGACTGTGTAGGAAGAACAGGACCGAAAGAGACTCGACGGGAAGGGATCGGAGGTGATGCATATGATATTGCGTAAGCATGATATTGATAACCAACCACATATGCTCAGACTACCGCATCATCGGACTCGACCAGAATCTAATGTCGATTCTCGAAATGATACTGTGCAATAGTAAGCATCACGTCACGATACCATACAGCACGTTACGTTACGTTACCACACAGTACGTTACGTTACCACACAGTACGTTACGTTACGTTACCACACAGTACGTTACGTTACGTTACCACACAGTACGTTACGTTACGTTACCATACAGTACGTTACGTTACCATACAGTACGTTACGTTACCATACAGTACGTTACGTTACCATACAGTACGTTACGTTACCATACAGTACGTTACGTTACCATACAGTACGTTACGTTACCATACAGTACGTTACGTTACCATACAGTACGTTACGTTACCATACAGTGCGTTACGTTACCATACAGTACGTTACGTTACCATACAGTACGTTACGTTACCATACAGTACGTTACGTTACCATACAGTACGTTACGTTACCATACAGTACGTTACGTTACCATACAGCACGTTACGTTACCATACAGCACGTTACGTTACCATACAGTACGTTACGATACCAAACAGTACGTTACGATACTACACGATCCATTGCGATTCTATGAGACACGAATTGATGTACAAATCTATTAGAATACAATAATTCATTAGCCCATGGAGCATGTAGATTCGGCAGTGCATCGCGATCGCATCGCACTGTGTGTCGGTGGCGGCGTCGACGCAGACGACGTAACGGGCTGGCGGCGACGGCGGCAGCGACGGCAGCGGAGGCTGCGGCGGCGGCGGCGCCGTGAGGCGGAACGGGCCGTTACCAGCGGCTGGGCCCGACCCCGGACGCGAGCGGCGGCCCCGCGCGTGGCCTCGCCCAGACCCTCCCCCCTCCCCATCACACCTACGCGGGGGCCGTCGAACCGAAACTGCGATCCCGCGGGAACAGCGCGGCGCGGCGCGAGTGTCGCTCCGGGGCAGGTGATGCGGAAGAAAGTGGTCGGCGCAGGCCGGGCGGGAGGGGCGCTCCGATACAATACGATATGATACGACATCGCACGGTAGGATGCGATTAAATGAGATACGTTACGATTAGTTACAATACGATACGATACGACACGACACGACATGACACGATACGATACGATACGATACGACATGATACGACACGATACGACACGATACGATACGACACGATACGACACGACACGACACGATACGACACGACACGATACGATACGACACGACACGATACGATACGACACGACACGACGCGATGCGATGTCATGTCATGTCATGCGATATACGTTAGGATACGCTGCGACGAGATACATTACGATACAATAGAAAACGACGTAATACTGGAGATCTGCGGCAATTCTAGGACTCAAGAAAATGTGCGCACATCATTCTTCCCCTCCATACGTCACATAGAGGTTTTATTGTTTTTGAACAAAGTAAATGATATCGAATCAAATCAAAGATCGCGTGTTTTTAACCTACTGCTCTGCTCGCGCCAGGAATTGATTGGAGGAAACTATCGACCGGCAGCCTGCCTCTAAAATGCTCACTTTGAGAGCAGTGTATCCTGACAGAGCCTTCAGCTTAAGGATGCTCCAAATTATCTTCACCGGGGCGCCGCCCCTGCCGCAATTGGCTCAGATTGACGATCTCTAAGGTCCCGACCGGTCTCCCGGCATAAGTGGTAGTGTAATGCATATAACTAAGGGGTAGGATAGGACAAGGTATGGGAAGGAAAGATCGCGCTCGGTCCGTAACCCGTTTGTTAGGTTACTACTCCGGCATTCGCTTGGTGTTGATAGGAGCAACCTCGGAAAACTACCAAGCAAAGCAGCCGGCCGCTAGAATTCTCTTCCTGTGGTTAAAAAATTAATATACTTAGTTATAATTTAGTCGCATTTCCTTCCCTGAACAAATTACGTTTTTTGAATTTCGTAATATCCGTAATTGCTTTAACGTTGCTTTTACCTTCCTGAATGTCATCATGAGAGTCCAAGGTCCAATTAAAAATGTGAATCTAATTACGTGGTAATTTTCAACTGTAGTATTTTTTGTAATATATTTGTTTCTTATATGTAATGAATTTAATTTTAAAAGTTGCAATTAAATATTTCTGTAAATAATTATTACATGAATTAAATATTAATTACTTCTTGAATTAGAGGATTAGGTAATGCCGCAATAGTATTTAATATGCACTTTAGTCTAGCAAAAATAATTTTACGTGCAGGCTTAAATTTTAACAGGTAATTTCAGCATTGAATTACGAACTATTTAAAAATGTTTCTACTCTAATACAATAGTTCATTAGTTAGGTTTATTTTATATATTAAAACGTTTACTAAATCACCTTTTTAAACATTTACTTTTAAAAACCTTGGCAGATAAATCAACTTTTGTGCTCTATGCCTGATTGTTTTTAATTAAGGCGATCTGGTAAATATTCATAACCATGCATGTTAACCAGTATCCAAATAACATTATAACTTACGCAATTTAACATTGTAATATTTATGAGGGAGTCACGATTCATTTTAGCCCTATTAAATCCACACCTGTCTGAGACCAACATCCAGAGAAATTTCACCTTTATCTTTTGATCCTATTGTCTACTAACCCCCTAGGCCTGTCTCATTTACATAAACTCTGCCTCGGAAACAACCAATAAGGTCAAGGTTTCCAAAAGAAATATCTGTGTAATAAGTTAAAGACAACTGTTAGTAAAAAAAACCAACAAAAAACCATTATGAATCACGATATTTTCATTAAAACCACAGTAACTCACATCATGAAATTATACACCCCCCATATATATATATATGTATATATATATATATATATATATATATATATATATAGTGTAATCTCCCACTCGTGTGCGTTGTATGCTTTTTTATTTTGGATCTCTCTATTCCACTCTTTCCTCAAGTCATGAGCAACTACTTCCCGTTTAACTTTTTCCTAAATCACTTCCTGAAACCTTTTTTCCTAAATTATTTTACAGACATTACATAAACTATTCTAGTTTTTAGTATTCTAGCAACCACTTTAAGTTTCATCTCAACTCTAAACTAGATCCTCAGTAATACCCTTATTTTGTAGAGGTGAACTTGCTAGCTTTTCCCTTGTGATAAGCATAAAAACTACTCATTTCATCAACTGCAGGGAACATTGTCTCTTCTGACCAGTGCTTGATTTATAAAATTTTAGGTCTGGGAACATGCTCTAAATTAATGATTAATTTAATAGAAATAGTCATATATTTATAACATTTTATAATTATATATCATGCTTAAAAACAATTAGTAACTGGTCACACTGACTCTACGTAAAATGATAATAGGAAGTTAAAAAATCAGAGTTTAGAGATTTTCAGAGATCAGAGTTTAGAGATCATTTCAGAGATCAGAGATTTTTTTACGTTCTTTACTAATAATTTTACTAAGTTCACAGAAATGATAGGGTTATGTGAACAGTTACTTAATATAGAGTTATCGAAAGTTGGTCAAACTGAATACAGAAGGTGCTAAGTGGTTGCTCTCTCGCACTTGTTTTTCCTATTTTGCCCTTAGGTACTGGAAGTCTGTACCGTCGCGTACCCCCAGAAATCAAGCCCTGCTTCTGAAAGTTTTTTCATTTAAAAAATGTCCTCTCGTACCAGATAATCGAAAGGAATATGAGATGCATTATAAGCAGCACACAGTCCGCCTCTCAAGGAGAATAGAAACCTGCAGGGACTAAGCGATTGGAGCGCAGCAACACATTTGTATGACCTCGTCCCATTCTAGTGAGCGTACAGCGTTACCTACACTAAGTTCAAGGACATTATTCCGCCCGAATGACGTGCAGCTCAACCTTTATCTTCTTTCAAATGCTGTAGTTCAAAGAGCAATCATTTAGTCTATCAAATCATTCGTCTTAGAATGAATTCTACAAAAGTGAAAATGTAGTAAAAATTAATAAAAAATAATCTCCCATGCACGTCACATGCAGTGTTAATGTTTTTATGGAAAATCATTCAAATGTACAATCGCTTTAAGGTGTAGAATGTAACACTAAAGTTAAATTAAAAAAAATAAAGTAAAAATGAACAAAAAGAAAGTGACATCCATAGAACAAGAAGTTAAACAAATATTACATTTTGGCTGAAAGGTATTTCATACTCTTCACTCGTAAAAAAGCTTGCTCCCTAGTAAAAAGTTGGTAATTGAAAATCAAACGCAATACTTGAAGTTTAAGTTTAAGAAGTTTGAAGTTTAAGAAGCATTTAAAGTGAAGCAAATTCATGCATCTTTGACAGAATTGACACAGATATTTTTCAATAGTTTATTTATTATGTACATAAAAAAATCGTACATCAAAATGATTTCTCGAAAGCGTATTAATAAAATATTAAATAAAGTACAATGGAATTTTGAGATTGACTTCTCGTATCAAGCAATGTCACTTCTGCAAGTTTTGAGAACAAATTTCACATGATTAGTGCTCAATATTAGACATGTATGCCAATCGATTTTATCATTTAATAAAAAAACACACACAAACACATAATGGACCTTTTTGAGTGAGTCCAAACATCTGTATAGTTTGAAAAGTCATACTATGCTAACACATGCTTTTAAGAAATACTTTGAATGCGTTCACTAAATGAAACATACTTTCTGATGTGTCATTGCACAGCGAACAGCTGTTAGGCGAGCTCAAATGATCAGCGGAAGTGGTCTTCGCAGCAAAGCAACGTGTCACGAATACAGCAAAGAATTGCACGGAGGACCAGTCATAGAAGTACAATATTAAGAGTTGCGAAGAAATCACGTTAACAGTTAATTTTATTTCACACGTAACACTACATATTTTCTTCGCATTTTTAGTGTGTATAAAAAAAACGAAGCGTTTTAACGTTTGTTACTGATTGTGTAAATCCCAGATCACCTACAGAGATGGCTGAAGGCACACGTGAAAGCACGAGTATCGGGCAATCTATCTTTCAATTCGCCATTCCCCTAGAATTCTACTTTAATGGTTGAACTTTGTGTGGCAGTGCCGAAAATACGTCACCATCGAACCCTGGATCACTCGGGCAACGAGGCAACCACAGCAACGCTGTTGCGGCTGAATTATCGGTGCCCCTATTCTAATTGTTGTAAGTTGTATTTTCCCCCAGAATGTTTGCTTTGTTTTGTTGTATTTTTTCCACACAATGTTCGCTTTGGTCGCCTTTGCAACCGGTGCTATGGCAATGGTGCTATTGAAACAGGGAAATAAAAAAATCACAAGAGAGAAAAATGTCATCTGTCAGTGATCACAAATGTTATCCATCCACCTATTAACATAAATGTACAGATTTATCCCTTAAGAAGTTCAAAATTTGAAACTTGCACTAAAATAGTTACTCGGATTAGTTAAATAATCGGATTACTCATCCAACATTTTCCCTAAAAAAACGGGTTAGTTTGTGAATGTTTAGCATTGCACTGTTTTAATTGCTCCCCGACAGTGGCGAATTTTCGACACTAACTGTATATTAGCTAAGTGGAATTCATCCACTGTCTGGAGGAAAATTCTAGCTCTGATCGTTAGTTTTCCGTGGTTTCCCCAATCAATATCTGGTGAATGTCTGAGCAATACTAAGCTAACAAACGAGCCACGAGCCGCACGAGGTCTTTCCTTTCTCTTCCTTGTCCTCTCCTCTGCCCTTTTTCACTTAACTTACGCTTACACGCTCTAAACTATCACAGATATAAAGTAATTACTCTAAGACGGGACCACTTTGTCAGGTCGGGAAACAAATGAACGTCAGTCACTTAACTTACACTTACATTCACTTAACTTGCACTTGCACACACTACTCTAACACAGATATAGAGAAATTACTCTCGACGGCCATGCAAGGCGATGCCATTGCAAGATATAGTAATTTGCAATTTACAAATGACCCAATTGTAAACGAAAGCACTGACAAAATGAGCGCATGGACGTAACTTGCAGTTATATTGCCAGAAATGGCCAAGCAGTAGCTGTCAAAGCGGTCCCTTCTTATAGCTATCTCTCTGTATCAGGAGGTGAATCGGAGAGATACCTAGAGAGGGAAATAACCCGGAAGATGACATGTAGGGCAGCGCCGGATCTCAACACCCAGCAGGGAGAAGAACACAGCCACTTCTCGAGATAAAACATGCATTACACTAACGGGACAAATGTCCATAGCAGCTTACGTCCCCGGAACCATCAATCAATCGAGTCTTTTTGCGGCGCCTGTCCTAAAGACGAATAAAACGGTCAAAATGAACATTGATTCGCCAAGAAAGCGTCTCGGTTTTAATCTCTTCGAGAACATTTTTTGTTAGACATTTCCTCGAATGTACAATAATTATGTTGAAAATTCTATTACGAAATTTGAGATGGATAGTTGAAACTGTACTGAAAGCAATGCTATTTTCTTTATCGGAAGGTTGTTTCTACAGAAAATTGTCACGCAATGCTCCTCATTCACTAGCTTGGTATTACCGATGATAGTTACTAAATATCTTTAATCACTAACTGACAGATCTGGCTGGACAGAAGAATTTACTCACCAATCTGTGATCATGTACAGTTAAGACAGTACCAGCAAGACAATGTAGAAATGCTCACCTGCGAACAAAAGAGAGAACATAAAGGGTCAACGAAAACATTATACAAGACATTAAAAATACTTTTTCATCCAATAGACCGTACCGACTCCGTTTCACGAAATAAAAAGCCTGAAACGTTCGGAATGAACAGTCAACTTCATTTTTTTCTGCGTTTGAAATTTCATGGCAACTTATTCTTACACCGATCTGAGTAACATTCTATACTAAAAGATTTTCTTTAAATTCTTTTTCAGCTGTCAAAGATCGCCTGACATTCAAATCTGTCCCCCTCCCAAGGATGATAAAAATGTTTTCAAAGAAGATATTTCAAGTCATACGGTAACATTTAGTTTTGGTATCATTTTCTTCAACCATTTTATCCCTTCAAGCTTTTGTTCTAAATTTCCGATTGCACGTCAGAAATGAACCTTACAAGGTTGAAGGTTTTTCATTCTGCCTATCGATAATCATCGCAAGTTTTCGAAAATTATGGGACCTTCATTCCGTGAAAGGCAACTGCACTTTTTATCTCAACTTACGTCATGATGCAAATCTGTTGTTGGTCACAAACCGTGAAGGTCTTTGGACGTAGCCAAGTTGGAGGTCCTTGCAACACAGCTTCGAAATGTTTACAAACACTGGTGAGTATAATTATTGAAGATGTAGTCTTTAATAACAGTTTTATTATATATCAAAAGTTAAGCTATCTTTGATGGTTTATCCTACAATATTTTGACGGCTCTGAGCTGTATTGGACCAGATTACTCATTTCTTAAACGATAGTTATAATAATAATAATAATAATAATAATAATAATAAGACCTAGGGAGTACACGACCTTGGAGTTGGTGGTGGAGCTTGAGTACCCCCATGAGCCTTAAAGCTATGTCAGTGGTAGCCTAGCTACCGGTAGGGCCTCCCTTGCTGAATAGGTTGAAGGTGAGGGGTCAGACGAAGAAGTACTCCATTTTGAGGAGAGTGGGAAGTAAGTAGAGAGGGAAGGGTCATGAACCTTTGGACTTCCTGTTGTCGGCCCATAGAGGGTACAGGAGAGAAACTGGGTTGGCACACCAGGCCACTGATTAGAGTGGAGGCCCGAACCTTGCATTAGCCAGCGAAGGAGGCTGCCTTCAGCAGTCAGTGAAAATCCCGTAGGGTTTAGTAATGCCGACTGGCGATCGGAGGGGACCCTTGCTGGGCCCTGCGGGGGGATGCCCCGAGGCCACTGTGGGTCGCAGTAACGGATGGCAGGAAACAACCCGAGGGTTAAGTGTGATCTGTGAACTCGAACTTGCGTCCTGCGAATCCTCAATTCAAACCAATGAGCAAAATGGATAGAACAAGCAATGTAATGAATCTTAACGTGCCTTGTTCTACCAATGTCCCATACCTGCTCAGAAACCGAGCTAATGTCACCTTGTCGACGTCTGGCCATCCCACGGGTGTTAGCCCCAGGGACCCAGAGCCGGCAGTAGCTCGAAGCCATCGTCATAGATGGACCCGGGATGAATTAAAGGAGGTGATGTGGTGCTTTTA
>JAHLJT010002630.1:22613142-22630144 GCA_031308135.1 Acheta domesticus
TCTATTCCGCCCTGTCTATTCCACATCAATTCCTTAATTGATCCTTGAGAAGGAACGGCGTGTTCGGGTGACTGGCGCCCCTCGCAGCCCGGAAGGGCGCGCCGGCGGGTGCCGGTGCGCATGCGCACTCGCGGGCGCGTGCCGGCTGCTCGCCCACGCGGCGCTAATGGGAACCGCGCCGCCCGGGACGCGCGCCGCCCAAACACGCCTCCCAGACACGCACGCGCGCGCTCGCCCAAACACACGACGCAACGCTCTTAACAAGCCTACACGCGTTCCTTTACATTGCAAAAAAAGGCTCTTTCCATCCGGAGCGCCGTGTGGAGCTTACGAAAGGGGGCAGGAATGGGACGGACAGTATCCGTGGCGCCCTGGTCCGGATTGGGGACGGAGGATATGAAGGGAACATCGCGAAAGAGGTGTTTAGTGTAGGGCTCTTCACAGAACCTAGCGGATCGGACGGTTCAGCTTGTAGATGCGTTAAGCGGCCGGCTGCTCTGATCGGTAGTTTTCTGTGATGCAACGACCAATACCAGGCGAATGTCGGAGCAGCACACTAACAAACCGGCCACGGTCCGAGCGGGATATTTGCTTCCCCTTCCTTGTCTTGTCCTCAACCCTTACACCACACACACACACACACACACACACACTTTCATGCACTACACTATCACAAATGTCGGGACAATCCCGCCTGAGGTGGTGCCTAGCTGGGGAGTTATTTGGAGCGAGAATCCCCGCTAGTCGACGTTTTTGATTGATTGATTCGTGTTTCGAGCGCGTCAACTACTTAAGTAATTAGTCCGTAAGTGTAGTGCGTGTTTCTTCTCTGGAGTTGGCGATGATCTTTTCCCCACTGGATGGCGAGATCCGGCGCCGACCTACCGTCGGCTAGTCGACGTGTGGTCCGCGCCGAATCTCAGCGTATAACGGGGAGAGAAACATCCCTACCTGTCTGGGTGTAGCATTCACTACACAAAAGGGATTCATGACGGTAGCAGTTGATGTACTCGGAAACGTCTATCAATCAATCGACATTAACCAAGAATGCAAGTGAACACCTCATGCCTGAATACGAATTCTACTCTTGATTGTCGTTTCGTGGTCACGTCCTCTCTCAATTCCACGTAACTGACATTCCACCGACATCATGGTCGAGTTCTCTCTATCCGTGTAATTCTCATTCTTAGGACTGGATGGTTAATTCTCCATCCCTAATAAGCACCAACAACTTCTCCTTCACTTCTCCCCATAGCTCGTCACACGCAGTTTGTAACTGTTTTTGACGTAAATAAATAAAAAATAAATAAACTTGCTTGCAGTAGCATTACGCAACAACCGCATAAAATGCTATTTGATTTTGATTATTGTCGTGAAAACTAAAGGTGGCATATGGCGAAGAAATATAATTTTTAAATAACTAGATTTAGTTATATGTAATATACAGGTTTCATTTGCATAATTGCTATCGTGAGTCGTAATCGGGACACAATTACTCTTATGTTGCGCTACCTTCAGATCAGATACGTGAGAATAATCCGCACGTGTTCTACAGTTTCTAATCATTTACTCCATGGTACTACCTGGGAGCTACAATGGTAAATCCTACGCGATTAAAAAACTGAGCGTTGGAAACAAACCGAGCACCAAGGCTGAAGGGTCGTACTGCTTATACTCGAAGGGTCGCGGGTTCCAATCCCGTCTCGGGCATGGATGTTAGTGTGTTCAAGTGGTCCTTATGTGTTCCCCTTACAGTTACCCCAATATTAAAAATCACAGTGGTCACTGTGTGACCGAATAGTTAAAAACGCGACCTAAATAATGACTGCAAGCAAAGGGCGGCGGGGTGTGTATGGCATATAGCTGTGATAGTCAACATTTGTAACACCTGGGGAGGGGGTCTAGGTAGTTAGAAAAAGTGACCACGAATTTCAGGTCTCTTTTGCACCGGTGGATGCCGATGACCAGATCCTGCCGAGAATATAAGTGAACAAAGGTGGCAGAGATTTGAACAACCTCCAGAGCAAGCCGTGATTTGGGCGCAGCTAATACAAAGACATTTTTGTGTCAATTCACGTTTTCACTGAAAAAAGTTCAAATTCCAATTACTGTACAAGTGTATTTCATATTACAAAACATTAATAAAAGCTAACGCTTTATGTCTTCTGTAAAGATGTGACCATCACACATCGCGTGGTCAGAATTAGACGGAAGTAGCACTCATGGCCTGAGTCTCGCCACGTAAAATAAGGCCCATCAATTCAATTCAATCGCGAAAATTCAGGGCTTTGAGAAGTAAACGCTCAGAATCTGCGTGCAGCTGGATTCGCTGACGGAAAAAACTGGGCCATTCCGGCAGATATTTTTGTGACCTACTCTACGGGAACGGCTTAATTTTGTAAACCAACTTCTGAAGTCACGAGCCATCGCTACTCAGCGCCAGGTGTTGTTTAAGGCAGACCGTGCCGAGATTTTCAATCCAGGCAGCAGTGGTAGCATTGTCCGAGAACGAGGTAATCGTGTCCAAAATACACCTTTTGTTGTCACTTCGCACCCAGATTTCAGAAGCTTCAATTGTAGACTTGCAAATACATACGCCCAACGAAGTGGAGGACTTTATTAGTGGAGAACTTGGAAGAAATTTCTCTCATATTTTATCTGTGCGTGTAATTTACCAAATAAAATATTTGCTTTGATGTTAAGAAAAAAATATGATATTTTAGCTGACAGAAACGAGCAAATTTACTTTCATTACAGTTTTAAACAGCAGGCGAGTTTCAATCGATGCAACTCGATTCAAATCGCTTCCAGGAGTATATCAACAGCCTTTCCTGCACGATGTGTGTTAATCTGCCGTATCTCGCAGCTAACTCTGCGGCAGAAGAGGAATTGTTTGTTAATGGAGCTAAACAGTTCAAGGGATAGATCAATACATTCAGTCATCTCTTCACTGCCATCTACAGACGTATCTATCACTACATCTAACGCTTCACGGTATTGGAGGTGGCATACGCCAGCAAGGTCGGACCACCCGGCGTTGGCACTTCCACTGCCGGAGTCATGTGAATGATCTTGGCTGTCCGGGTGACGCCGCGTCGAGGGCGGTGTTGCCCGACGTTTCGACCACCTTTGTCGTGGTCTTTTCTCATGGCTGGTCTGCCAAGGCTTTGCAGACCAGCTCTGAGGAAGACCGATAAGCTCGTCGACATCCTTCGACGCGGCTCACCCGGACAGCCAAGACATTCACGTTGGCACCGAGTATTCTCATAATGTGGGCTGGCCCGTGTAAAGAGGCAAACGACTGATTGGGATCTTCCTTTCTTATCCCGTGCTTATCGACGCATGTAATCTAATATGTTTTAAGTTTCATTTGAAGTAGTTTATGTAATTACTTCTTTCTTGTCTTTTCTCTTAAGAAAAGTGGCACGAGACGCCTGTGCGATCACGGACGCGATAAACTATTGGTCCGTCGCAAAACACCTGCGGCTGAACAAGTGAGTAACATCCGGGATGGGAGCGTAGAAGGAAGTCTCATTTTCTGCACTGTTCTAAATTATACAAACTTGTTTACACAGTATTAAGGGTACTACGTATCTTCTTCGGTCTGGTTTTATACATAGCAACTCCCTCATACACGGGCACGTGCATACGCACGCGTTTCGTAAAGAGAAGAATGTTAGTAATGCTCCAAAAATTCACAGCACACAATACTTGTACAGTGTCATTATACTAGACAATACAAAATTGTTCCGGAAAACATCACAATAAGCTGGCTGACTCTGTTTCCCTCTATTTACGTAGAATGAAAAACCTCAATGAATTTCTGCTTCTCACATTAACTGTACATACGTGAGAAGATACTCCTTTCATTGCTTTGAACCTCAATTGATTCCCTTGAAGACACTTCAATATAACTTTCCTGGAAATCACCAGGACCCTTGTAGGTCCTCATTTCGTTAAGGGGTAAGCAAAATCACGAAATGAACACTATAGACTTCATTTTATTGTACTTAATTTCCAATGACTTTCTAATAATAGTCCTAATATCGTTATTTTTCCTAATGCACTACCATGTCTACTACCATTGAAACTTTTACTTCAAAATTTAAACAGACATTCAGGATATAAGTAAAAACTAAAATCTTGAAAAAAACTAATAATTCTTTGAAGAATTCTCAAGCTTCATATTTCTGTTAATATCGTACTGATAGCATATGTATAACATGTATATGTGGCGCTCTGTAACGACACATTAAAACTACGGAGGGGCTGCTCCACTACTAGCATTTGCAAACAAGTAATCACATAAAAAATTCTGAATATCAATTACAGCGACCGAGAAAACTCACAGAATGTCAGAAATTCTGTAACAATGAACAGTCAAACGGCAGGCCGACAATAACTGGCGTAAAAGCAGATGGACAACATTTCCTTCGTTATGAGGCATGCCACTAAAACATCTTTGTTTCTTTTTCGCATGCGATAGAATCAGCTGCTGTGCTGATTGTACTGCTGCTACTTGCACCGCTTGCATAAGCAACTTACGTCGCCCGACAATATTCTCTACAACGCACGCTCAACATTATCCTAATTATCAAATGCCGCACAAAAATTATCGTACGCTTCCTTGCTCGCGTCTTTCTAGAGCGTAACGTGATGAGATATTGTAGCTGTGTTGTAATAGTAAACAGTACTCGTGGAGTAACTTTTGACATTTTTGTACATGTAAGTTGGTGTGTGCATAAAAATAATATCGCACGATGATTCTCTTTGATGAATCAAAGATTATTGAATGCTTCGTGAAACGCAAGAGAAAATCCAACTACAAATTCGATTATCTTAAATCTATTACACATTAGTCATTTCATATCAGGTTGGTAGTTAGTTGTAATAGTGGTGTAAGTAGTGGTTAAGTGGTGATGGTGATGATGATGGTGGTGGTGATGGTGGTGATGATGATGGTGATGACTGATGGTGATGACTGATGGTGATGACTGATGGTGATGGTAATGACTGATGGTGATGGTGATGACTGATGGTGATGGTGATGACTGATGGTGATGGTGATGACTGATGGTGATGGTGATGAACTGATGGTGATGGTGGTGATGACTGATGGTGATGGTGGTTGATGACTGATGGTGATGATGGTGATGACTGATGGTGATGATGGTGATGACTGATGGTGATGATGGTGATGACTGATGGTGATGATGGCGATGACTGATGGTGATGATGGCGATGACTGATGGTGATGATGGCGATGACTGATGGTGATGATGGCGATGACTGATGGTGATGATGGCGATGACTGATGGTGATGATGGCGATGACTGATGGTGATGATGGCGATGACTGATGGTGATGATGGCGATGACTGATGGTGATGATGGCGATGACTGATGGTGATGGCGACGACTGATGGTGATGGCGACGACTGATGGTGATGGCGACGACTGATGGTGATGGCGACGACTGATGGTGATGGCGACGACTGATGGTGATGGCGACGACTGATGGTGATGGTGACGACTGATGGTGATGGCGACGACTGATGGTGATGGCGATGACTATGATGGCGATGACTATGATGGCGATGACTATGATGGCGATGACTATGATGGCGATGACTATGATGGCGATGACTATGATGGCGATGACTATGATGGCGATGACTATGATGGCGATGACTATGATGGCGATGACTATGATGGCGATGACTATGATGGCGATGACTATGATGGCGATGACTATGATGGGCGATGACTATGATGGCGATGACTATGATGGCGATGACTATGATGGCGATGACTATGATGGCGATGACTATGATGGCGATGACTATGATGGCGATGACTATGATGGCGATGACTATGATGGCGATGACTATGATGGCGATGACTATGATGGCGATGACTATGATGGCGATGACTATGATGGCGATGACTATGATGGCGATGACTATGATGGCGATGACTATGATGGCGATGACTATGATGGCGATGACTATGATGGTGATGAACTATGACGGTGATGACTATGATGGTGTTGATGGTGATGATGGTGATGGTGGTGATGATAAAGGAGGAGGCAGTAGTTGTGGTGGACGGGGAAATTAGTGAAAGTGGTGGATTTGATACTGGTGGCGAGGGCAGTGAATGTGGAGGGGATGGCTGTAAACGACAGCGATTGCAACCATAGCAACCACAAGAATACGAGATAAGTAATAAGAATATAGGAGAGACCTTCGTGTTGGAAGGCGATGCAGGCAGTGGAGGGGACGTCTGTAGCAGTAAGAGTTGAAGAAGTTGCTGAGGAAATAGACATCTTTGCTGTCACAATGAGTAAGCAAATCGGTTCTCTGCACAGCTGTAGCAGTTCTACCTTCAAATGGCAGATCACAGTGCGATAAGTTGTTCAAATAAATGGGCAAAGTTTTAAAATCGTTGTAATTCCTGTTACCCATTTGTTTTAAATTAGTTTTTTTAGAGATCTCTCTTTTGTCACATATCCAAGACAATAATAATGATGATAGCGTTTGCAACGTCCACAAATTTGGAATGAAGTGATTAGGCGTAAACTTAACCCTGTATAGTTCATCTTGTAATCATGTTATACGAATAATTAGTAGATTTGGTAGTTCGGGACCAGACGCAACAACGCAGGACCATGGGTCGAGACAAGACTGGCGGGACTGACAAAGAATGGAAGAGACTGTGTAGGAAGAACAGGACCGAAAGAGACTCGACGGGAAGGGATCGGAGGTGATGCATATGATATTGCGTAAGCATGATATTGATAACCAACCACATATGCTCAGACTACCGCATCATCGGACTCGACCAGAATCTAATGTCGATTCTCGAAATGATACTGTGCAATAGTAAGCATCACGTCACGATACCATACAGCACGTTACGTTACGTTACCACACAGTACGTTACGTTACGTTACCACACAGTACGTTACGTTACCACACAGTACGTTACGTTACCATACAGTACGTTACGTTACCATACAGTACGTTACGTTACCATACAGTACGTTACGTTACCATACAGTACGTTACGATACTACACGATCCATTGCGATTCTATGAGACACGAATTGATGTACAAATCTATTAGAATACAATAATTCATTAGCCCATGGAGCATGTAGATTCGGCAGTCTGCATCGCGATCGCATCGCACTGTGTGTCGGTGGCGGCGTCGACGCAGACGACGTAACGGGCTGGCGACGGCGGCAGCGACGGCAGCGGAGGCTGCGGCGGCGGCGGCGCCGTGAGGCGGAACGGGCCGTTACCAGCGGCTGGGCCCGACCCCGGACGCGAGCGGCGGCCCCGCGCGTGGCCTCGCCCAGACCCTCCCCCCTCCCCTCCTCTTCTCTCCTCTCGCACCTACGCGGGGGCCGTCGAACCGAAACTGCGATCCCGCGGGAACAGCGCGGCGCGGCGCGAGTGTCGCTCCGGGCAGGTGATGCGGAAGAAAGTGGTCGGCGCTGGCCGGGCGGGAGGCACGCTCCGATACAATACGATACGATACGACATCGCACGGTAGGATGCGATTAAACGAGATACGTTACGATTAGTTACAATACGATACGACACGATACGACACGATACGACACGACACGACACGACACGACACGATACGACACGACACGACACGATACGACACCACACGATACGACACGACACGATACGATGTCATGTCATGTCATGCGATATACGTTAGGATACGTTGCGACGAGATACATTACGATACAATAGAAAACGACGTAATACTGGAGATCTGCGGCAATTCTAGGAGTCAAGAAAATGTGCGCACATCATTCTTCCCCTCCATACGTCACATAGAGGTTTTATTGTTTTTGAACAAAGTAATGATATCGAATCAAATCAAAGATCGCGTAGTTTTAACCTACTGCTTTGCTCGTGCCAGGAATTGATTGGAGGAAACTATCGACCGGCAGCCTGCCTCTAAAATGCTCACTTTGAGAGCAGTGTATCCTGACAAAGCCTTTAGCTGAGTGTTGATTGATACATTGACTGTCAACTATTAGCACGGTATTGTAACGTATGTTTTTATGTCTCGAAGTCGGAGTGTTCCTCCCCCGCTGGATGACGAGACCCGGCACCGACCTACAAGTCAGCTTAAGGTTGCTCCAAATTATCTTTATCGGGGCACCGCCCCTGCCGCAATTGGCTCAGATTGACGATCTCTAAGCTCCCGACCGGACTACCGGCATAAGTGGTAGTGTAATGCATATAACTAAGGGGTAGGATAGGACAAGGAATGGGAAGAAAATATCTCGTTCGGTCCGTGACTCGTTTGTTAGGGTACCACTCCGGCATTCGCTTGGTGTTGATAGGAGAAACCACGGAAAACTACCTATCAAAGCAGCCGACCACTAAAATTCTCTTCCTGTGGTTAAAAATTTAATATACTTAGTTATAATTTAGTCGTATTTCCTTCCCTGAACAAATTACGTTTTTTGAATTTCGTAATGTCCGTAATTGCTTTAACGTTGCTTTTACCTTCCTGAATGTCATCACTAGAGTCCAAGGTCCAATTAAAAAATGGGAATCTAATTACGTGGTAATTTTCAACTGTAGTATTTTTTAATAATATATTTGTTTCTTATATGTAATGAATTTAATTTTAAACGTTGCAATTAAATATTTCTGTAAATAATTATTACATGAATTAAATATTAATTACTTATTGAATTAGATGATTAGGTAATGCCACAATGGTATTTAATATGCACTTTAGTATATATAAGTATAGTATAATATGTATTTAATATGCACTTAATATGCAAAAATAATTTTACGTGCGAGCTTAAATTTTAACAGGTAATTTCAGCACTGAATTACAAAATACTTAAAAATGTTTCTACTATAATACAATAGTTCATTAGTTAGGTTTATTTTATATATTAAAACGTTTACTAAATCACCTTTTTAAACATTTACTTTTAAAAACCTTGGCAGATCAATCAAACTTTTGTGCTCTATGCCTGATTGTTTTTAATTAAGGCGATCTGGTAAATATTCATAACCATACATGTTAATCAGTATCCAAATAATATTATAACTTACGCAATTTAACATTGTAATATTTATGAGGGAGTCACGATTCATTTTATCCCTATTAAATCCACACCTGTCTGCGACCAACATCCAGAGAATTTTCACCTTTATCTTTTGATCCTATTGTCTACTAACCCCCTAAGCCTGTCTCATTTACATAAACTCTGCCTCGGAAACAACCAATAAGGTCAAGGTTTCCAAAAGAAATATCTGTGTAATAAGTAAAATACAACTGTTCGTCAAAAAAACAAACAAAAAACCATTATGAATTACGATATTTTCATTAAAACTACAGTAACTCACATCATGAAATTACACGTATAGAATAATTTTCCCCTCTCGTGCGTTGTTTGCTTTTTTAGTTTGGATCTCTCTATTCCACTCTTTCCTCATGTCATGAACAACTACTTCCCGTTTTACTTTTTCCTAAATCGCTTCCTAAAACCTTTTTCCCTCAATTGTTTTACAGACAATACATAAACTATTCTAATTTTTAGTATTCTAGCAACCACTTTAAGTTTCATCTCAACTCGAATCTAGATCCTCAGTAATACCCTCATTTTTGTAGAGAGCAACTTGCTAGATCTCCCTTGTGATAAGCATAAAAACTACTCATTTCATCAACTGCAGGGAACATTGTCTCTTCTGACCAGTGCTTGATTTATAAAATTTTGGTCTCGGAACGTGCTCCAAATTAATGATTAATTTAATAGAAATAGTTAAATATTTATAACATTTTACAATTATAAATCATACTTAAAAACAATTAGTAACTGGTAGCACTGTCTCCACGTAAAATGATAATAGGAAATTAAAAAATCAGAGTTTCTAACGATATTTTAACGTTTTTTACTAATAATTTTACAAATTTCATAGAAATGATAGGGTTATGACAGCAATTACTTAATTTAGAGTTTATGGAAGTTGCTCAAACTGAATACAGAAGTTGCTGTTTGTTTTCTCTCTCTCTCTCTTTTTTTCTATTTTGTCCCTGAGGTACTGGAAGCCTGTACCGTCGCGTACTCCCAGAAATCAAGCTCTGCTTCTGACACTTTTTTCCATTTAAAAAATGTCCACTCGTCCCAGATAATCGAAAGGAATATGAGATGCATTATAAGCAACACACAGCCCGCCTCTCAAGGAGTAATAGAAACCTGCAGGGACTAAGCGATTGGAGCGCAGCAACACATATGTATGACCTCGTCCCATTCTAGTGAGCGTACAGCGTTCCCTACACTAAGTTCAAGGACATTATTCCGCCCGAATGACGTGCAGCTCAACCTTTATCTTCTTTTCAAATGCTGTAGTTCAAAGAACAATCATTTAGTCTATCAAATCATTCGTCTTAGAATGAATTCTACAAAAGTAAAAATGTAGTAAAAATTAATAAAAAATAATCTCCCATGTACGTCACATGCAGTGTTAATGTTTTTAAGGAAAATCATTCAAATGTACAATCGCTTTAAGGTGTAGAATTTAACACTAAAGTTAAATTAAAAAAAATAAAGTAAAAATGAACAAAAAGAAAGTGACATCCATAGAACAAGAAGTTAAACAAATATTACATTTTGGCTGAAAGGTATTTCACACTCTTCACTCGTAAAAAAAGCTTGCTCCCTAGTAAAAAGTTGGTAATTGAAAATCAAACGCAATACTTGATTTAAAGTGAAGCAAATTCATGCATCTTTGACAGAATTGACACAGATATTTTTTCAATAGTTTATTTATTATGTACATAAAAAAATCGTACATCAAAATGATTCTCGAAAGCGTATTAATAAAATATTAAATAAAGTACAATGAATTTTGAGATTGACTTCTCGTATCAAGCAATGTCACTTCTGCAAGTTTTGAGAACAAATTTCACATGATTAGCGCTCAATATTAGACATGTATGCCAATCGATTTTATCATTTAATAAAAAAAACACACACAAACACATAATGGACCTTTTTGAGTGAGTCCAAACATCTGTATAGTTTGAAAAGTCATAATATTGCTAACACATGCTTTCAAGAAATACTTTGAATGCGTTCACTAAATGAAACATACTTTCTGATGTGTCATTGCACAGCGAACAGCTGTTAGGCGAGCTCAAATGATCAGCGGTAGTGGTCTTCGCAGCAAAGCAACGTGTCACGAATACAGCAAAGAATTGCACGGAGGACCAGTCATAGAAGTACAATATTAAGAGTTGCTAAGAAATCACGTTAACAGTTAATTTTATTTCACACGTAACACTAGCATATTTTCTTCGCATTTTAGTGTGTATTAAAAAAAACGAAGCGTTTTAACGTTTGTTACTGATTGTGTAAATCCCAGATCACCTACAGAGATGGCTGAAGGCACACGTGAAAGCACGAGTATCGGGCAATCTATCTTTCAATTCGCCATTTTCCTAGAATTCTACTTTAATGGTTGAACTTTGTGTGGCAGTGCCGAAAATACGTCACCATCGAACCCTGGATCACTCGGGCAACAAGGCAACCACAGCAACGCTGTTGCGGCTGAATTATCGGTGCTCCTATTCTAATTGTTGTAAGTTGTATTTTCCCCCAGAATGTTTGCTTTGTTTTGTTGTATTTTTCCACACAATGTTCGCTTTGGTCGCCTTTGCAACCGGTGCTATGGCAATGGTGCTATTGAAATAGAGAAATAAAAAAAATCACAAAAGAGAAAAATGTCATCTCTCTATGATTACAAATGTTATCCATCCACCTATTAATATAAATGTACAGATTTATCCCTTAAGAAGTTCAAAATTTGAAACTTGCACTAAAATAGTTATAAAAATCGGATTACTCACCCAACATTTTCCCTAAAAAACGGGGTTAGTTTGTGAATGTTAAGCATTGCACTGTTCCAATTGCTCCCCGACAGTGGCGAATTTTCGACACTTGCTATATACTAGCTAAGTGGAATTCAGCCACTGTCTGGAGGAAAATTCTAGCGGCCAGCTGCTCTGATGGGTAGTTTTCTGTGGTTTCCCCAATCAATATCTGGTGAATGCCAGAGCAATACTAACCTAACAAACGAGCCACGGGCCGCACGAAATCTTTCCTTTCTCTTCCTTGTCCTCTCCTCTGCCCTTTTTCACTTAACTTACGCTTACACGCTCTAAACTATCACAGATATAAAGTAATTACTCTAAGACGGGACCACTTTGTCAGGTCGGGAAACAAATGAACGTCAGTCACTTAACTTACACTTACATTCACTTAACTTGCACTTGCACACACTACTCTAACACAGATATAGAGAAATTACTCTCTTTGGCAGGTCGGGAAACAAATGAACGACATGCAGGGCAATGCCATTGCAAGAGATAGTAATTTGCCATTTACAAATGAACTAACTGTAAACGAAGGGACTGACAAAATGAGTGCATGTCGTACCTTGCAGTTATTTTGCCATAAAAGGCCAAGCACTAGCTGTCAAAGCGGTCCCTTCTTATAGCAATCTCTCTGTATCAGGAGATGAATCGGAGAGATACCTAGAGAGGGAAATAACCCGGAAGATGACATGTAGGGCAGCGCCGGATCTCACCACCCAGCAGGGAGAAGAACACCGCCACTTCTCGAGATAAAACATGCATTACACTAACGGGACAAATGTCCATAGCAGCTTACGTCCCCGGAACCATCAATCAATCGAGTCTTTTTGCGGCGCCTGTCCTAAAGACGAATAAAAATGGTCAAATGAACATTGATTCGCCAAGAAAGCGTCTCGGTTTTAATCTCTTCGAGAACATTTTTTGTTTAGACATTTCCTCGAATGTACAATAATTATGTTGAAAATTCTATTACGAAATTTGAGATGGATAGTTGAAACTGTACTGAAAGCAATGCTATTTTCTTTATCGGAAGGTTGTTTCTACAGAAAATTGTCACGCAATGCTCCTCATTCACTAGCTTGGTATTACCGATGATAGTTACTAAATATCTTTAATCACTAACTGACAGATCTGGCTGGACAGAAGAATTTACTCACCAATCTGTGATCATGTACAGTTAAGACAGTACCAGCAAGACAATGTAGAAATGCTCACCTGCGAACAAAAGAGAGAACATAAAGGGTCAACGAAAACATTATACAAGACATTAAAAATACTTTTTCATCCAATAGACCGTACCGACTCCGTTTCACGAAATAAAAAGCCTGAAACGTTCGGAATGAACAGTCAACTTCATTTTTTTCTGCGTTTGAAATTTCATGGCAACTTATTCTTACACCGATCTGAGTAACATTCTATACTAAAAGATTTTCTTTAAATTCTTTTTCAGCTGTCAAAGATCGCCTGACATTTCAAATCTGTCCCCCTCCCAAGGATGATAAAAATGTTTTCAAAGAAGATATTTCAAGTCATACGGTAACATTTAGTTTTGGTATCATTTTCTTCAACCATTTTATCCCTTCAAGCTTTTGTTCTAAATTTCCGATTGCACGTCAGAAATGAACCTTACAAGGTTGAAGGTTTTTCATTCTGCCTATCGATAATCATCGCAAGTTTTCGAAAATTATGGGACCTTCATTCCGTGAAAGGCAACTGCACTTTTTATCTCAAACTTACGTCATGATGCAAATCTGTTGTTGGTCACAAACCGTGAAGGTCTTTGGACGTAGCCAAGTTGGAGGTCTTGCAACACAGCTTCGAAATGTTTACAAACACTGGTGAGTATAATTATTGAAGATGTAGTCTTTAATAACAGTTTTATTATATATCAAAAGTTAAGCTATCTTTGATGGTTTATCCTACAATATTTTGACGGCTCTGAGCTGTATTGGACCAGATTGCTCATTTCTTAAACGATAGTTATAATAATAATAATAATAATAATAATAATAATAATAATAAGAAGAAGAAGAAGAAGAAGAAGAAGAAATGTTAGCAAAGATGATATCTTGCATTAGTTTTTCAAGACCAACAACATCTCATCAACAGATCACTAAATCGAAGAAGAAGAAAATGCAATCTAAAAGATGGAGATTTACAAAAAATATATTTTTTCGACTCAAATGTTCGATCTAAAATGGGTAAGAAAAGAAATCAAATTAACGGAAGTCGGGGATGAGGTTATTGGAGCGATGAAATAACTACTACGCTGCAAATATGATGCAAATACTCACGCCCTATGCAAGATTCCAAAACATTCCCCCCGTACATCGTTCACTACTTCAACCGAATACATAACATAGAGCAACTTCACTGTATCCACATTCATTTTTTTCATTCTCTCTCAGTTTAGTACGTCTGTTCGTAAAGAATATGACGTATAATTTTATTTTACGGCGAGTGAAAGGTATTTGAGGACTGTCTTCGTAATGTGGCGCGAAAGTAGTAAATTTATTCGCGCCATAAAACCCGAAAGTGTGCATTTGCATAACTACATACTACATTTGCATGCTTCGTTTCCCATGTGATTGGTGGGTCTGGCCGCTACTTGGTGCAGTACTACACGACGCGCTTTCACACGTCCAAAGAAAACGGCTACAAGAAACTCTTCTGAAGAGAAACATGAAGTCACAAAAATACTCGCGATGAGTTGAATGCACCACATTTTGTGCGTCCAACGTAAAAGGAACTTTATTTATACACAACTTTTCTTTATTTATCTGTCAAAACATTAAAGTCTTATCAATACTTTAGACTGTTTGAATACAATATTAAAATAAAAGTTCCAAGAAGTTTATAGACAGTCAAAACATTACAATTTAATCATAAAATCACATAATTACACAGATGAATATTATACAGTTCAGGCCTTACAGTGAATTAGAATTACATAATGAAACATATGAATAAACAACATAGGCCTTGGCTGAATAAAACTGATGTTGCTTGCTGATGATGGAGGAAAACTGTCTTCCGAAACGTTGCCAAAACTGTATAATATTCATCTGTGTAATTATGTGATTTTATGATTAAATTGTAATGTTTTGACTCTCTATAAACTTCTTGAAACTTTTATTTTAATATTTAATAAAACATTGAAGTCTTTATCACTACATAATTATTCATCGTATTAGTTAATGCCTTATTTTACGTGGCAAGACTCGGGCCATCAGTCCCGCTCTTCCGTCTAACCCCGCAAATTTCACCATCTAGAGGAGAAAGAAGGTATCACTCGGGCGACGAAAAAAGACGATTTGAATTTAGCTCAGAGGCTTGAGGATCTTTTACATGCAGTAAATCTATGACATGAGACAGCCAGCTTTACTTCCTCACTTACTTTGGGGCGTACTTTGCTCTTGAATAAAAACAGAAAAACAACAGGACAAGAAAAAACTATTAAAAAGTCGCCATCAATTTTGTCCGATATTAGATTAAATAACTCTCGGAAAGAAGAAATTCATTATTGAAAACCAAGAATGCACCCTCAACCCTTTGCCGTTGTTTTGCAGTAATTTGATTTACAATATTTCCAATGATTTTATATAATCACGTTGATATTTTAAAGAACAGACGTTAAAAATTATACCGTATGTATTGTAAATTATATATTTTCATTAATATTTTCGTGTGAATCAGCAATGTGTAAATTGAGACACGACTGGAATTAAATGATTATTTTTATAGCAACCCACTGGGATTCCGAAAACAAACACTAAATGCAAACTGTTGAATTCAAAAACAGAATATTTTAATGTCTGTACGATGTCCCCAATTTCCTTCTTTCTAATAGAGGAATCTGCAGTTTCCCAATTAGACAAAAAATAATAATTAATTGCTCTAGGTGTTCATGGTGTTTCTCTCTGAACTCCACGTAACGGAACACACGTAGTACTGATCAACACGAAGTCTTTGGAACCGGGTTAAAAAAAAAGTCCTCGGTGCAATATAATACAGTGTACCTTTGTTTGTTTTCATCTCCTCCAAGTTCATGGTGAGATGAACCCGCTGTTCTGAGATAAGAACGAAGTGCTAGTGCGCAAACCGGGAATGTTCGCAATCCGTGAAGCACTTTTCCCTCATGTAACTGGCGCAATGTGCAAAAACTACTGGAATGCAAACCACTTTCGCCGGTGCAATTCCTGCCGCAAGAAACACACATTTTTTTTGAAAGAAACTGCTGAATAAGAAAGTATAGTGGATGCACGTTAATTTAATTTCTGTCCTTTATATCAAAACTCCCTCAATATCACGATTATTTACAGATAATCTATATGTAATCGTGATATCTATAGATAATCGTGATATTGAGGGAGGCTTGATATAAAGGACAGAACTGTGGTCACAAGGCCTTTTTGTGTGCATGAGAAATGGAACAAGGCTAAACGATATGATGCCCTCGCACTAAACTACTTATCGGAAAACTGACATTTTTCAAGTCGGTTTCTTGTAGTGAAATATGATAGTACGAAAAGGAAGGATTAAATGACATTTTGAGAAAACGAGTAGATTGTCAAGAATTAATACTTGTCATGTTCTCTGAATTAAACACTGTGGAGATCCCGTGCATTCATTCTTTTCGGAATATTTGCCGAGGTTGCTTCTCAGAATCACTTTGAATTCATTTCTTTCAAGAAACACAATTATACTTTTGTTTCTTTCAACGTAAAAGAAAGCGTTGTTAATTATATTTCTCAGTCTTTTGTCTCGGATAACAGGCCGCCGAAAATTTTAAAACAATTATGCTTTCTACTTTTTTAATTAGGACTAAAATTTGTTTCTAAAATGTTTACTCTTTTTTATGTTTTTGCGTATTTTAATTAATATCGCAGTAAACACTTGTAATCCGTAACACTTGCTTTCACGTAAAGAGCAGAAATTTTATATCGAACTTTTATCGAAGCAAAAACTTTAACACAAAAATAACTCGTTTGTTTTTAAATCTTCATTCTGCTACTCAAACTTTATTTGAGATCTATGCGTAGTGCATTGTTCTGAAAACACGAATCATTCTG